>JABUQX010037448.1:52500-57500 GCA_015478945.1 Trachelipus rathkii | reverse complement strand
ATTAAAATAATTTAAATTTTTAATATATATATATATATATATATATATATATATATATATATATATATATATATATATATATATATATATATATATATATATATATATATATATATATATATATATATATATATATATATATATATTTATATATATATATATATATATATATATATATATATATATATATATATATATATATATATATATATATATATATATATATATATATATATTATTTGGAAACTGTCAAATCAATCTGGGTTAGGTCTAGGTTTACGACAAGTATATTCCTCTAGGTTAGAATTAGTTTTACGGCATCGTTGATCCACATAGGCTAGGTTTCTGTTTAGTATCCTGCTAGTTCAGGTTATGAATAGTTTGGTTAAATATACACAGAGTAAAACAAATGTCATCACCTGAAGTAGCAGGGACCCAATCCTAAAACCTAACCTATATGATCAACATGGTAGACCTTTACTAACCTAGAGGATCTACATAAATTGATTAACGGTCTCCAAATAATTATATATATATATATATATATATATATATATATATATATATTTCTATATATATATATGTACATATATATAACTGCTATACTATTTCTCATATAATATATATATATATATATATATATATAGATTGGCCTTATTTTATTTATTTTTAATTATTTTATTTTATCTTGCGTAAAAACTTGGTCTTTCAAATTTATTGTAATTTTTAATTAAGTTCATTATCTCTGTACAATCATAATATAAATATAATTTACACGGATACAAAGGATTCGTTGATATTCGTAAAACTGTATCGAATATCGAAATAATGAAAATGCGTATCGATGTATCTATTTACTAACTAAACGCAAGTCGAAATCTAAGTTCATACAATTTTTAATAAAAAATTTAAAAAAAGGAAAGAATCTGAGCTTCACACCGAAAGCAATTTTTGGTCAATTATACTGCATTTTTAACTTTTTCAACATAAAAAAAACTACTCAAGTTTGCGGGTCATCCAGCTCACATGTACCATATATATATATATATATATATATATATATATATATATATATATATATATATATATATATATATATATATATATATATATATATATATATATATATATATATATATATATATATATATATATATATATATATATATATATATATATCTTTATATATATATATATATATATATATATATATATATATATATATATATATATATATATATAAATGGTAATTATATATATATATATATATATATATATATATATATATATATATATATATATATATATATATATATATATATATATATATATATATATATATATATATATATATATATATATATATATATATATTCTTTATAATTTTAATTATATTAATATTTATAATATTTTTTTTTATTTTTTGTGTGTCTGTGTGTGTGTGTGTGTGTATGTGTGTCTTTTTCTTATTATTATTATTATTATTATTATTATTATTATTATTATTATTATTATTATTATTATTATTATTATTATTATTATTATTATTATTATTATTATTATTATTATTATTATTATTATTATTATTATTATTAATTTTATTCCACAATGAACAATAATTTAGATTAGAATTTTCCGTTCCTTTCCATTTTCTCCACGAAATTCAATGTCCTTTAAAATTTGACCTCGGTGAACTTGAAAATAAGGAATTTATTTATTTTTTACGCTAAAACTTAATAGTCTCCTGAGACAGGCCAAGAACATGTTTATTTTTCGATATTCCTTTTATTACTTTTTCTTTTTCCTGAAAGATTTGAAAAAATGTTTTATTTTTAACTCTTTATGAATCTGTTTGTGTGTGTGTGTGTGTGTGTGTGTGTGTGTGTGTGTAGGTGTGTGTGTGTGCGTGCATGTAGGTGTGTGTGCATCTAGGGATAGAAAAAATTTCTACAACGTATGTTCTGCGTTTTGTAATAGTAGTCTAAATCTACTGGTCGTTGGGTTGGGGTTCCGTTACCATTTATTTTATGCCCAATAAATGTTCATGCATGAATCGGACTTCTTTTGTATGTTTGATCACCCTACCCCCAATTATGGGGAACCAATGGACAGTTGATGATGATAATGATGACGATGATGATAATAAATTTATTTTAGTATATTTAATAGATGTTTTTTTTTTATTATTGCAATTTTTTAGAAAAAACAAAATGTTTAATTTTAAATTAGAAATCCGCTTCAGTCTCTGAGACCATTTATTTTTTTCTAAAAGAAAAATATTTTGTTATCCAGCACCACGCAACAAACATTTTTGCACCTTTTCTGATTCCGGCTCCGGCTCCGGCTCCGGCTCCGGCTCCGGCTCCGGCTCCGGCTCCAGCTCCGACTCCGGCTCTGGCTCCGGCTCCGGCTCTTGCTCCGGCTCCGGCTCCAGCTCCGGCTCCGGCTCCATATACCTGCTACTTTACGAAAACAGTTATTTACAATTTCCCTTTTTCTTTATTTTTCTTTCTATAGTATTTTTAAAGCCTCCTTACGCCATCTTAAACTTTAATAAAATAAAAAAAATTTATTAACAAATAACATTTAAATTTAAAAAAATATTAAGAACCTAAAAAAAAACTAACAATGATTAATTTATCACGACATATTTCATACATATATTCCAGAAAATAATCCAAAAAATAATAATAATGATAATCCAGAAAATAATCCAGAAAATAATCCAGTAAATCCTAAGCTTCTAAAATGATTCTGTTCGTAACATATTTTCCACTTTAATATTTTTATCCTTTCTTCACTTAAATTTTTAGATTTAAAAACTATATAAAAAGGATATTGCCTTCTTGCAATCTTTTAAGTAAGGAAAAATTTTAAAAGTTGAATAGTTAAACTTTATATATATATATATATATATATATATATATATATATATATATATATATATATATATATATATATATATATATATATATATATATATATATATATATATATATATATATATATATATATATATATATATAAGAAATAAAATTCGTATCCCACATTTATAATTTCGGAACAATTTTGGAGGAGAGCGATAGCATTATGAACGATTTTATACTCGAGCGCTCTTTGCTCATAAAAGATGAAACAGACTCCATTCAGAAGCGCATAAGATCTATTAATAATAAGAACAGTTGATGACATCTTAAAATCTTGTTCTATCATAACCCCAGATAAATAAAAATCGAAAAACTAATTCCGTTAGTAACGGAGTAGCGGAGTAACGTATCCTGCCCACCTATATATATATATATATATATATATATATATATATATATATATATATATATATATATATATATATATATATATATATATATATATATATATATATATATGTAAATACTGCAATTAAACCGCAGTTCAATTTGTATAGATAAAATAACTCCTTGAGTGATTCTTCACTTACCAGGATTAGATCGGGCCCTCGCAAAGCTTGGCATACCGTTCGCGAGGACCCGGGATCTAATCCTGGTAAGTGAAGATTCACTCAAGGAGTTATTTTATCTATACAAATTGAACTGCGGTTTAATTGCAGTATTTACATCTATACAAATTATACTCCGATCTAGAGTGGTCTCCTTACATGGGTCCTGTGTTACCTTTGACCCGAGTGCAAGCGGAGATGCGTGGCTGAGGTATCTGTCCTGCCATAGGCGGTCCTTATTCCTATTGAATAGAGCACTCTTTCATAGGTTTAAGTCGCGTATCTTTTTAGCTTGTCGTGGTCGAGTGGTAACACGCTTGGCATACCGTTCGCGAGGGCCCGGGATCTAATCCTGGTAAGTGAAGATTCACTCAAGGAGTTATTTTATCTATATATATATATATATATATATATATATATATATATATATATATATATATATATATATATATATATATATATATATATATATATATATATATATATATATATATATATATATATATATATATATATATATATATATATATATATGTGTGTGTGTGTGTGTGTGTGTATCAATATTTGTAAGCACATCCCCTGAGTTTGCAAATCTACACTGCACATATGTGGAACATCCTCAGTTGGTTTAAAATTGTGGATAGAAACAGTAAGATGAGATTGTAAAGGGTAGGGATTACTGTTGAAGCGTTCAAGCACCTGAGTTTCGGTCAAGAACAAAAGGTGTGATCTAGAAGAAGCGTTGTGATACTCAACAAATTGGAAATTAGAGTAATGACAGATATTTCAGAATTTGGAGTAAAGAGGAGGCCATGTATCAGCGCAATAGTTCGAAGATGTTTTAATTATGCCAAATTTATCAATGGAGATTTACAACTCCAAAGCAATGATGATTTTAGCAAGGAGTAGACGATTGACATTGCTTGGAAGCCTCCTCTCAAAACATCTTCTAGGAAATATGGATGTTGATCACTTTCAAAGTTGATAAAAGAAATTGTTCTAGTGTTTTCGTTTTTACGTCTGTAGGTGATATGCTAAGAAGGGAGAGAGGGAATGAGTGTCCCCCCCTGAAATTCTCGACAAGAACTCCAGAATATGGTCGGGAGTACCCTAGAGACACCTTTTGTATGAATGTGAAACGGAAAAAAATGAACCATTGGGGAGCCAAGTGTGGGGAGTGCTAAAATCAAACATAAAACAAGGTCGAGTATGTGCTTTGCCCATGGAGAACAGTTTTATTTCTTAGGACGGCTCCTTCGTCCATTTCTCTCTTACTCTCTCTCTCTCTCTATATATATATATATATATATATATATATATATATATATATATATATATATATATATATATATATATATATATATATATATATATATATATATATATATATATATTGCAATACTTTGAAAATGAAAGAGAAAATTTTTCTTTAAGAATTAGTATGCGGCAAACGAGCCCATTTTACTGTACTCTTCATTCATCTGGACGGCAAACGAGAGAGTACAAACTATAAAACGCCAAGAAC
>JABUQX010037448.1:40000-42500 GCA_015478945.1 Trachelipus rathkii | reverse complement strand
CCTTTTGTGCACACATTCTCTCAAACTCCCCTCACCAAATACCTCAACCCTTCCGCGCTCTTCGCCACTAGGGCAGTATCATCCGCAAACAGTATCATGTTCACTTCCCTTCTATCATTCCCATTTGTCAATTCCACCCCCCTCCCCTCCCTCACCATTCCTCTGCAAACACTCTCCATAAACAAATTAAATAGCCACGGCGACATTACACACCCCTGCCTCAGTCCTCTCGCCACCCCAAACATCTCACTCTCCCCTCCTAACACTCTCACACACATTCTACTATTCCTATAAAATGCCCTGATACCTTTACCCAATTTACCCCCCACTCCATTTTCCTCCAACACCCTCCACAATTCACCTCTCTTCACTCTATCATATGCTTTCTCTAAATCTAAAAAACACCCATACACTTTCCCTTTCCTCTCAATACTTTTCTCCACAAGCATCTTTAGTGTAAACACTTGATCCACACACCCTCTTCCTCCTAAATCCTCCTTGTTCTTCCCCATTCTCCCCTCCGTTAAACCTCTCACTCTCTCTATCAGTATTCTACCATACACTTTCCCTACCACACTTAAGACATATGCCTCTATAATTCCCACATTCCATCCTATCCCCCTTTCCCCTTATACAGGGGAACCAAACATCCATCCTCCCAATCCTGCGGGTACCACACCACTCCTCCAACATATATTATATAACCCATACAGCCCTCCTCCACCCCTATACCACCCTTCTGTAACATTTCCATTCTCACCCCATCCAGCCCTGCGGACTTCCCTTTTTTCCTTTATTCAAGGCCAATAATTTCCCCCATTTGTATTTCATCCTGCCCCTCCCTCTCAATATATTGCCACCCCCACCGCATGGAAAGATTTCTCCCACCCCCACCCACCTCATTCAACAATCTACTAAAATACTCTCCCCACCTCTTCCTCACCCTATCCTCTCCTCCTATCCACTCCCCATCTCCACCCTTAATCCTCTCCCCCAACCCCTCCTTCTTCTTCCTTTTTTTATTTACTTCTTTCCAAAACATCTTACTTCCTGATTCAAAATTTTCCGTCACCTTTCTACACCACTCATCTTTTGCTCTTCTCTTCGCCCTCTCCACCGCCCTCTTTGCTTCCACTCTAACCCTTCTATATTCCTCCCAGCTTTCCTCTCTCCTACTTCCCAACCATTTCACATAAGCCTCCTTTTTCCTTTTCACCACCTCCTTCACCTCCTCACTCCACCATTCACTCCCTTTCCTTCTGCTTGCACCCACCCTTTTTACTCCACATACCCTTCTAGCCTCTTCACATACTGCCTCCTTAAATCGTCCACTCCCTCCACCTCCCCATTCCGTGCATAAAGTCTCTCCACTATCCTCCACATCTCTCCCTAAACTCCCGCTTACACACTGTCTCCTCCAATTTTCCACCTTTATACATTATATATATATATATATATATATATATATATATATATATATATATATATATATATATATATATATATATATATATATATATATATATATATATATATATATATATATATATATAATATATATATATATTTATCATAAAATTTAAAATTTTCCTAGATAATCAAGAATTTCATATTCCAATATAGTTTATCCTCTTTGAACTGGGGAAATTTGTTAATATTGTAGGAGAATATTTTGTATAATTTTCATATCAAGTATGACACAGTCTTTTTAATTATATATATGTATATATGTATATATAATATATATATATATAATGTATAATATGATTTAACAAGAAGAAAAATATATATTGACATATATATATATATATATATATATATATATATATATAATAATAATAATATATATATATATTACTTCAGTTCCCAGCAAGACATCTGTCTGTCAGTCCACGTAGATTCTTTCTCCATCCGTCTCTATCTGCGAAGTCACCATTTCTTCTCATTTTCAAGATGTTTGGGAAGTGATGCCTCTTCAGCACCTCCTCCACTTCGTCTCTCCACCTTCTTCTCGGCCTCCCCCTCGGTCTCTTGCCTCCCGACCTCCACTCCCAAGACCTCCTCGCCACTCTCTCCTCCTCCACCCTTTCCAGATGTCCCAGCCACTTCATCAATTGGGCCTTTTCTATCTTATTTTTCATCCTTTTATACCCTTATCTCTTATATGTTCATTTCTCCACTCTATCTATTCCGCTCTTCCCACCGTTACCCTCAAGGCCCTCATCTCAGCTCCTTCTATTTAGCTTCTTACAATTGTGTTGGTCGTCCAACTCTCCGCACCATACATAAATATGGGCGTCAAAACATTCTCAAAAATTATTCTTTTCGCCTGCAGGGCACATTTTGATCCTTCAGCAAAGGATAGAAAACGTTTGCGTTTCTTCCGTATTTCCCTATCATTTCGGTGATATCTTCCCCTACTCCACCCCTATTTCCGAACACTTCCTAAATTCTTAAAACTTCTTACTTCTTTTTTGTTTTATCACCTACCTCGATATTT
>JABUQX010037448.1:32500-35000 GCA_015478945.1 Trachelipus rathkii | reverse complement strand
CTATACTATGAGCATTAACACAAACAAATCTGAAGTCGCATTGGGGAAAAGATGGTGTTAAAACTTCTTTAAGTAACCTGACCAGGTCTATAGAGCGGGATCCAAGGTATGGTAGCTTTAAGTAGATTTTTTCTTTTGGTACATCGTACGATGGGATTTTTGGACGGAATAAATTAGTCAGGTAAGAGCCCAATGTCTTATCGAAAATAGTCTGAGGAAACAGATTTATTGTAAAGAAAGTTCTTAAAAAGTCCATTTCTTTATGAAAGGATAGCCAATTGGAGCAAATTTTGTATGCTCTATCTATTCTACAGTAGATCCCTGCCCGTTTATATCCAAAAGGGATAGAGCTGAAATAACTAGTTCCCAATGATGTTGAGGTGGGTTTCCGGTATATTGATGTATGAAATTTGTTCTCCCTTCTCTGCACAGATACATCAAGAAATGGCAACTTTCCATCCAGTTCCTCCTCCTTTGTAAATCGGATGTTCGGATGTTTGTTGTTCAAATGTTCCAAAAATAAGTTTGCGTGTTCTCGTTCTCTAAACAATACAAAACAATCATCCACATATCTCAAATAGAGAAGAGGTTTGAAGTCCAAGGGGCAGTTTTCCAACCAAGTCACCTCATGAAATGCCAAAAAGGCATTCGCAAAAGAGGGTCCCAGGGGGGAACCCATTGCCATACCATCCGTTTGTTGGTAAAGCGAGTCATTAAAGAGGAAAATAGTATCTTCAGTTGCCAGTTGTAATAGTTTTTTAAATTGGTCAGAATTTAATTTCAAATTTATATCAGTATCCAGTATTAAATCATTATTATTTTTATATAATGAGTTGGTTATAATATCTATTGTTTCTTTGACGGGTATGTTTGTAAAAAGTGACTCAATATCGAAGCTGGTCATATAACAACTGTCGAGCGATAGGTTATTAATTAAATTAGAAAAATGAAATGAGTCGTGAACCGTATATTGATTTTGAGTTAAGGGCCTAATATATGGAACAAGGAACTTGGCCAAATTATACGTAGGTGAGTTTATAGCTGAGAGGATGGGGCGTAGTGGTAGATTCGGCTTGTGTGTTTTAGGTAGGCCATAAATCGAGCCTGGTACTGTACCGGAGGATTGTAAACCATTGAAATTAGAGGCCAGATGCCCCGCAGTTTTTAATTTTCGGATGAAATTATTTATTTTTGTTTCGATTTTCAGGACGTGTTTAAAAATATCAACCTTAAGAATTTTGAACTTTGTTAAGTCGGATACCAGGACCTTAAGTTTAGATATGTAATCTTCTCTGTTCAAAACAACTACACCTTTGCCTTTGTCAGGTTTGGTTATAATAATCGATTTATCCTTTCTAAGCCCCTTCAAGATTTTCAAATCAGCATAACAAACGACGGGGGAAAATACTTTATGGCTTTTAAAACTATAATAAAATCTATTCGCTAAATATTTAACATCCTGAAGTAAATTATTGTTCTTTATTGAAGGTAGCTTGCTCAGCTGTGAGTAAAGTTTTTCAAACATTAGGAAATATTCATTAAAATCAATCTTAAAACACGGCAATGAAAGCTAGAAAAGTTGGGATTTACTTATAATCTGAATATAGATCCGGAAAAAGTAATCTTTAATTTCAGCAACAAAATTTTATCTGAAAATGAGAAACGGTTGTTAGCTCTGGGCTTGGATTTTAAATTGCCGTGTTTTAAGATTGATTTTAATGAATATTTCCTAATGTTTGAAAAACTTTACTCACAGCTGAACAAGCTACCTTCAATAAAGAACAATAATTTACTTCAGGATGTTAAATATTTAGCGAATAGATTTTATTATAGTTTTAAAAGCCATAAAGTATTTTCCCCCGTCGTTTGTTATGCTGATTTGAAAATCTTGAAGGGGCTTAGAAAGGATAAATCGATTATTATAACCAAACCTGACAAAGGCAAAGGTGTAGTTGTTTTGAACAGAGAAGATTACATATCTAAACTTAAGGTCCTGGTATCCGACTTAACAAAGTTCAAAATTCTTAAGGTTGATATTTTTAAACACGTCCTGAAAATCGAAACAAAAATAAATAATTTCATCCGAAAATTAAAAACTGCGGGGCATCTGGCCTCTAATTTCAATGGTTACACCCCCCCCCCCCCCCCCCCCCCCCCCCCCCCCCCCCCCCCCCCCCCCCCCCCCCCCCCCCCCCCCCCCCCCCCCCCCCCCCCCCCCCCCCCCCCCCCCCCCCCCCCCCCCCCTCCCCCCCCCACAGTACCAGGCTCGATTTATGGCCTACCAAAAACACACAAGCCGAATCTACCACTACGCCCCATCCTCTCAGCTATAAATTCACCTACGTATAATTTGGCCAAGTTCCTTGTTCCATATATTAGGCCCTTAACTCAAAATCAATATACGGTTCACGACTCATTTCATTTTTCTAATTTAATTAATAACCTATCACTCGACAGTTGTTATATGACCAGCTTCGATATTGAGTCACTTTTTACAAAC
>JABUQX010037448.1:15000-20000 GCA_015478945.1 Trachelipus rathkii | reverse complement strand
TGTTTATTAGATTCTGTGTTATTCTTTTAATTTCTATATCAAGAAGGGTCTAATCAGACGATATCTTAAACACTCGGTGAACTAAAGTCTTTTTGGTAGCAATTTTGTAGTTTAGAGGAGATATAGAGTCGAAATTGAAGTATGTTACTTTATCTGTAGATTTAACGTTGACACTTTAATTTTAATGATAACATCTAAGAAATTAGTATAGTTATTTTTGGCCTTTTCTATAGTAAATTTTAAACCACTAAGATCTTCTATTTTGGATTTAAACTCTTGAATATTGTTTGGGTCGTTAAATATTGCAAATGTATCGTCTACGTATCGATTGTAAAAGATAGGATTGAATGGGGGTTTTCATTAAAAATTTTGTTGTCTACCGATGACATTTAGAAATCTGCGAAGGTTGATCTTAAAGATGAACCCATAGATACGCCATTTTTTGAATATATGTCTTACCATTGAAGCTAAAGGTGTTTTCGTAGTACATATATAAAGGAACCTTCTCAGAATGTCTTCTATGCAGGGCTGCGGAGTCGTAAATTAAATTTTTCGACTCCGACTCCGACTCCGACTCCTTAAATTCAAATTTGGATTTTCGACTCCGACTCCGACTCCGACTCCACTTAAACAAAAAATTTCGACTCCGACTCCGTGACTCCGACTCCGACTCCACTTAAACAAAAATTTTCGACTCCGACTCCGACTCCGACTCCAGCAGTTAAATTCAAAATTTCCACTCTGACTCAGTTTAGTGCTTACAAAGTTAAAATAAAACATTTTTTTGTTTCAACTATTTTTTTTCGTCTGCTTTTGAGAATAAAAAAATATACCACTTTTCCAAAGAATCTAATCTCCAAATGTTATACGGCAAAATACCGTAAAGACTCGAGGTGTAGCAGATATCCGCATTCGCATAATTTTTCTCTACCCGCATCCGCATTTGCATTCGCATCCGCATGAATTTTTTTGCAGATAGTATTCATTTATGAATTATGAGACTAAATGTTCCTCAACTTTCTGTAACGCAAGATGTTCAGACTCGTTGGAATAGTAGTTGGTACATGCTTGAGAGGATGGGAGAAATAAATGAAGCTGTCTCCCCTTATGCTTCGAACAAACACAAAGGTGAAAGGCTTGACAGGTGATGATAATACGATTTTAGGTAATTGTTTTACTCTTCTAAAACCGTTTGAAACTAAGACTATTATCTCAGAAAATTCTTGTTTGCCAGACGAGATTCCTCTAGATACAACGATGAAAGCTGTGCTAAATGCTGCTATTAAAAGTAAGGAACTTTGAAAGGTGACAGAAATACTAATGTTGGAGATAGATAATAGATTTCAAAATCTGCAAAACTATTACGCATCTGCAATAGTAACTTTCTGGATCCTAGATACAAAACCAAATTTCTTGAACCACGTGTTTCACAGAAGGTTAAAATTTATTTAGTATGCCTATGTGATGAAATGCTGCTAAAGCCAGAAATTTCACCAGCCAATAAAAAGAAAAAGATTGGCAGAAAAAGACACACATTTACTATCTGTTAGCGAAACCATTGCAGAATCCATGGAACGTTCTTTTTGCTTCTAGCAGCGATGAAGAGACTCTTGTTCAGAGGTGTCATAGGACACTCTGCATTGATCGAAGATTATCAAAAGCAAAAACTCTTGGAATCGGAGAAAAAGATCCATTGGTTTGATGGCGTGATAATTGTAAAAGTTTCCACATCTCTTGCAGAACTCGGCAGGGAATACTTAGCATGCCCCTTCAATAAGTGTAGCTGGCGAGCATCTTTTCAGAGATGCAGATCTCATTTACGAAGAAAAGAGAAGCAAACTCTCCCTTTAAAGGGCTCAGAAGCTTTAGTTTTTTAACATAATTTTAGAATTGTTAATTTCAAGTATTATTCTACATATAACCTTTTTCTCAAATGGGTTGAGGCTGGGGAAAGAGATTGGTGGAGTGCAAAAGAGTTGGGTCCATATTCTCCCATTGTTACAGATATATATATATATATATATATATAATATATATATATATTATATATATAATAATATATATAAAATATATATATATATATATATATATATATATATATATATATATATATATATATATATATATATATATATATATATATATATATATTAGTGATGGGACGATTAATCGTCATCGTCATCGGCAAAAAATTTTCATTTTAAAATTTTTTTTTTACATTTTCATTCGTCATCGTCATCGGCAAATTTCCGCCGATTATTTTGCCGATTAATTGAACAAATTTAAGATTTGAATAATATTAAAAACTTCAATAATAATAATAATAATATAATAAAATAATAATAATAATAATAATATAATAATAATAATAATTAATAATAATAATAATAATAATAATAATAATTAATAAATAATAATTATATAATATATATATATATATATATATATATAATATATATATTATATATATATATATATATATATATATATATATATATATATATATAATATAATATATATATATCCATTTTGATCAAGGTAGTATGACCTTCCTTTGCCTATTGGTTCGCCTTTCTGTTTTGCGTTCATATCCACACTCTTCCACCAGACAACATCTTAGCATATACACATACTTATATTCACACCCCTCTTCTAGACAACATCTTACAGACATCCCTTATCCCTTATATCCATACGTGATAGGGAGAAAAAATTGCCCACATCGTATGTTCTGCGTGTCGGTAGAAGGCGACTAAGGGACGGTGGTTGTTAGGTTGGCTGCCTACTACCACTTATCTTTTGCGAGGGAATGCTAATTCATGCCTCGGATAAGGTCGTGATCGAAGTATGCACCCTGCAATCCGGAGGCGAACATATATGAATCGTAACTGTATATGAAATGTCCGAGGAATAAATGTTGAGGAGATGAGGAGAAGGTGATGGATGTATTTTGAAAGGGCAAATTTGATTTGCCTCGCTGTGACTGAAACAAAGATGAAAGGAAACGGTGAAAAGAGTGGTGTTGGCTGGAAATTGTATTTGTGTTGCTGTGGAAAGGAACGAGAGGGGGATAGAAGGATTGCAATTCTGATGAGTGAGTTTTGGTAGAGAGCTATGGTAATTTTGTGGTGTGAGTACTAGAAGTCTAAAAGGTTAAATTTAAGTTTGAAAAGGTCAAAATTTTGGTGTTGCGACATAAATGATCCTCTGAGGGTATGTTGAAAAGAGTACGGATTCTGCGGAGAATCTGATGATGTTTTGGAATGGGGATTAGGAGATTTCAGTTCATTTGCCACATTTCTGCCCATTCAAGGATTTTTTTTTACAGTTGTCACCACCAGTCACGGCAGAGCCCCTATTCAAGGAGGGGTGTATTACTCTCAAAAGTTCACCCTCTAGCGCAAATTACGCATATTAGCACAGACGCAGCTTTAAAGTGAGGGGATTAAATTCAGTAGGAAAATACAGAAAATGGAAGAGAATTCCACAAAACAGAGTGGTGGGAAAGAAGAAAGCACCACAGCCAACTAGCCTGGAGTTAACAAATGTCAACACAATACTCGTGCGCAGGATACAGGCACCTATTGTGCTTACGAAGGCGTCGTAAAGATTGGTGGATTCGAGTGATAAGGTTCCCTGAGCACTTGCCCGCATGCGGGTACCTATAGGATAGAGATAATGCACCAACATCGCGCCGCAAAGATCGAGGGTCAAGTGAACTGGAAAGGACAGAACAGTGTTTATAAGCCTTTTTGCCTTTGACTCGACCCTGTTGAAAAGCGGTGAAACCAGAGCCCCCCTCCCCCCAGATATGAGAGCCAGTACTCCATACATGGGCGGATGAGACCTTTGTATAGCGGAGCAACTTTAAGAAAAGGAGGAAAGTCTCACAGTCTAAAAAAGATCTTCCAGTTCTTTGAGGCCGCCCTAGCAACCGTGTGATGTGAGGGTTCCAAGACATTTTTTTGTTCATGTTAAGACCAAGGATGTTATATTGTAAACAGGAGAGACGACAGAACCGTCGAAAGGGACAGGAAAGTTAGAAGGTATTTTGGAGAAAAGAGATTTGTAAAAGTTTGTTGTTTTTAAAGAATTGAATTTCACAAAAAGTTATTTCTATCCATCAGCGAGAGTAAAGAATCGGAAAGATTAGACGAGAGGCAATTCTAGAAGTAAAATTGGGAGTAGAATTGATATGAGTAAAAGAATGAAGGGGTCGAGTCATCGGGATACGAGTGGATAGAGTTAGAGGTTCAGGTGAGCAGATCATTAATGAAAAGTAGGAGATAAGACAGAACCCTGGGGAACACCCACTATTGACAGAAGAAGAAGAAGTCGCCCCATCAACCAACAGCGATATTGAGCGATTTGAAAGAAAGCTAGATATAAGTAATCAAAGAGAAGAAAGAAACCCAAAGGAGGGGAGCTTGGAGAGCAGTGACGCGTGCCATACTCGGTCAAATGCTTTGGATATGTCAAGCTCCACCACCCAAGTCTTCCCGTAGTTCCTAAGAGCGAAAACCATAAATCGGTTTAATAGGAATGTATATCGCCAGAAGACTTCGTGCAACGAGAGCCTTACCGGAAAGAAGTGAATGAGATGCCAGATGATCTAAGAAGTGAGTTGAGAAGGTTTCAAAGACCTTAGATAGAATACAAGTGGGCTACAGGCGATAGTTAGAAGGATCAGAGCGGCTTCCGTTTTTCCGGAATAGGTTGGACATGGAGGAGCTTCCAACACTGAGGAGGGAAAGCTAGATTGAGACACGAGAATTATTAGTTGAGCGAGGGCGAAGAGATTATTCCTTTTCAGTTGGAGGAATTAGCAAACACAATGATCAGGATCGAATGGAAGAGGAGGAAAGCAGATTTACAGAAGTTGCTTAGAGATAAAAGATTTGTCAGTAGGAGAACCAAGGAGGTTAGCGCACTTTCCTTTGATGAAAGCCAGCCTTGCTCGTCGAAGAGTATCCCTGCATCGATTTCTAGCTGAATGAAAA
>JABUQX010037448.1:0-10000 GCA_015478945.1 Trachelipus rathkii | reverse complement strand
TTTTATGCAAAAT
This sequence comes from Trachelipus rathkii, assembly GCA_015478945.1. Classification (NCBI taxonomy): domain Eukaryota; kingdom Metazoa; phylum Arthropoda; class Malacostraca; order Isopoda; family Trachelipodidae; genus Trachelipus; species Trachelipus rathkii. The sequence continues at coordinate 9,987 of JABUQX010037448.1, read as the reverse complement.
TAAGTTAGTGAGGATTAGCATGGAGAGGAAAGAGGTAAGGAAGGAAGTGGGAAGAATTAAGAAAGTTAAGTGAACAAAGTAATAAGAAAAAGTATTCAAGATCGCTTGCGAATAAATCAGTCATATGTGAACAAGATGAAACTGAAATATCTGGATACAAATCTGGCAAGAGAAGCATGTGAATGTGCTAAAGTAGGAAGTAAGAATGTTAACAGTGAATGATGGAATGAAGAGGTGATGCAAGTGGTTAAAAGTAAAAAAGAAGCGTGGTTGAACGTGCTAAAAGCAAATGATGAGGTCTCAAAAGAAAGATGTTTGGGATTATATAAGAAGGTAAAAAGGAAGACTAAAAGTTACATACGTAGGAGAAAAAGTGAGGTAAATGAATAGTTTGGAAGAAGGATGATGAGGACTCACAGGCGAATAGGATGCTTTTCTAGAAGGAAGCGCGAAAAGTTAAGAATGAGAGTAATTGGAATCTGCATAGAATAATGAATAGGAATGGTGCTTTCGTAACTGATGAAATGGGTGTGAAAAGAGTGTGAAGGAAACACTTCGAAAATCTGCATAACATTGGCAGTAATGAAGAGGGGATAGTGAATGTATGTGAGTTTCATGGTGAAAGAAGGAATAGGTATTTTGAAGATGAGGTAAATAGTATGGAGGAGGTAATGGGTAAAGATGGAAAGTTGAAGAATTGTAAATCTGCAGGCATAGATGGACTTACTGGTGAAATGATCTAGAATGGAGGTGAGATAGTGATTGAATGGATTTGCAAATTGTGCAACAAAGCATTTATGGAGGGTATAGTTCCGAGAGATTGGAAGAAAACAGTAATAGTGAGGTGGGCATGATTGTGGGTTTACCCAGGGGATGAACCTCACATTGGCGAGATACCACAGTGAGGGTTCGTCGCAGTCTTGTGAAGTCTCAGGGTGGATTTTTCTGATTGCGCCGATCTCTCATTGGGTCTATAAATTTGACTTCAACTTGAGTCATTTTCTTCTACTACTTTTCTGCTTCGGTGTATGCAATTCATAAAAATCATTTTTGTTATGATGGAAAACTTTTCTTTTATTTTGTTATCTGGATTTTTATGATGTTCTTCTTTAAAATGTTGAAATACTTTACTTGGCTTATACTTATGTTGCGACATTCTCATGTTGAGGGTATTCGTTGTGTATCCGATATAAGAGGCATTACATCCACTTTCAGTAAAATTGAATCGGTTACTAACGCTTTGCACTCCCACCATCCGAAAGCGCTTCACGAGTAGAGAAGCACGAGCTCAGTTTTAATGGCTAATAGTAAGACCTTAATATAAACTTCTTCCCGTTTTTTTCTTTAATATGCTCTTTTAAAAATAATTTTCATTTTCTTTTCTTCCTCTTTCTACTCTCTGAACTAATATTTATAATATACTACGTAACTACGAGCTTATCGTTTTCGTTTTCATTGATGGTGTTGGCAGACAAATTATTTAAAGTGTTATTTATTGTTTTCTCTATAATGTACTGGTAGAAGCTATTGTTTATTAGATTGTTATTTTTTTAATTTATATATCAAAAAAGGGTCCAATCAGACGATATCTTAAACGCTCGGTGAACTAAAGTCTTTATGGTAGCAATTTTGTAGTTTAGAGGAGAGAAGGAGTCAAAATTGAAGTATGTACTTTCGTAGATTTACAACGTTGACACTTTAATGTTTAATGAAACATCTAAGGAAATTAAGTATAGTTATTTTGTTGGCCTTATTCTAATATAAATATTTAACCACCTAAGGATCTTCTATTTTGGATTTAAACTCTTGAACATGTTTTGGGTCGTTAAATATTGCAAAGGTGTCGTCTACGTATCGAATGTAAAAGATAGGATTGAATGGGGGTTTTCATTAAAAATTTTGTTGTCTACTGATGACATGTAGAAATCCGCGAAGGTTGATCTTAAAGATGAACCCATAGATACGCCATTTTTTGAATATATATGTCTTACCATTGAAGCTAAAAGGTGTTTTCGTAGTACATATATAAAGTAAAGTTGGAATGTCAACTATGGACGGCGGTGGTTTTTACATCATGGTGATAAACATTTTACTAAATATAATGGTAATATTTTAGATATGAGTAACACTTCGATGAAAGACTTTTAACATCCAGAGATATAATTTTGCTATCACCGAAAGAATTAAAATTAAAATTATTCCTTCAAAATGTCCAAAGTTTACTGACGAAAGCTTGGTAGTATAATTAAATCAATAGTTTTATTTTATTCTAGAATAATATTAAACAAAATTTCTTTTCTAGAAAGAAATACTTTCAGGTGGCTTGAAAAAGCATAAAAATCATACATCAAAATAAATGCTGATATTGTAAAAGTTTTAGAAAATATTAATAATAATAATAACTAATATAATAATATAAATAACTAATATATAATAATTAATTAATGATAGATAATAATAATAATAATGAAAACTAATAATAATAATAATGACCATAATAATGATATATAATATAATAATAATAATAATAATAATGATAATAATTATAAAAAATAATAATAATAATAATAATAATAATAATAATAATAATAATAATAATAATAATATAATAATAATAATAATAATAATAATAATAATAATAGATATATATAAATGAATAATATATAATAATCTATAATAATAATAATAGATGAATAATAATAATAATCCAATAATAATAAATAAATAATTATAAATAATATAATAATAATAATAATCAATAATAATATATAATAAAATAATTAATAAATATAATAATAATATAATAATAATAATAATAAGTGATAGTGAATTTATATTTGTATATGTGTTTAGTATTAGTTATTATGTACTGTGTGTACATGTATATTATGTATGTATGTATGATAGTATTGTGTATATAGTATTATTTTTTTATTTAGTTTATATATTTGCAGATAGCTCAGTAGTAGAGCACTCGCCAAACAAAGCGAGGGTCGCAGGTTCGCAACTGGTCGGGGTGAGAATAATCTGTAGGCTATTACTCGACGGCTTGGGCTTGATTGACTTTCGGTCCTGCTTCGATAATTAATGAGTACACGAAACCCTCTTAGTTAGGGCTCTTGCCCGTGAGGTAGAAGTTACTTTATCTGTTATATATATATAATATATATACTACTATATATATAGTACAATATATGATATATATATATAATATTATATATTATATATCCCTGATATATATATAGTATATATACTATATAATATATATATTTATCATATATGATTTATATTATACACTAACCCGTCTATAATAATTTATATGATGGAATGTCTTGAGGGGAATAAATATTTTCCTTAGTATAATCAAAATGAATTTGAAGGAATGTATGAGAAAAGAATTGCAGAAATAGGGAGCCGATGAAAGGTCATCAGAAATTGATTTATTCCACTCCAATGAAATTAGTAATTGAGAAAGGATATTAATATATAGTACTATAATATATTATATAGCTAATATATTATAATAGTATATATATTAATATGTATATATATATATATATTAGTATATACATATATGTATATATATATATATGCATATATATAATATATATAATATATATGATATATATACGTATATATATATATATATATATTATAAATATATATTAATAGATATTATATATATAGTATATATTATATATAATATATATAATATATATATATATATACTTTAGTAGTAGCTAAAGTTGCAGTATATATGTATATATATATATATATATATATATATATAACTATAGTTAAGTTAATGATATATCATACTATAAATATATATATATATTATATGTTATATATATATTATATATATATATACCGTATTAGTGATATATGTAAGTATATGTATTATATATATATATATTATATATATATCGTTATATATATATATATAGTATATATATATATATATATATATATATATATATAGAGAGAGAGAGAGAGAGAGAGAGAGAGAGAGAGTAGCGCACTAGAAGCGACGGAAGTACCTCCCATTGAGCTTATGGTGTGTAGGGTATATCCCATGACATTTCAGTGCCCAATGGTTCGCTTTCCTCTTTTGCTTTCATATACACACTCTTCTTTCAAACAACACTTTACAGACATTACCTTATATCCCAATGTGTGGGGGTGAAAGAATTTCCCACAGCGTGGTTGTTGGGTTAGCTGCCCACTACGGCACTACCACTTATCTTTTTCTGGGTATGCTATTGCAGACCTCGAACATGGTCGTGATAGCCGTAAGAGACCATGTATCTTTCTGTGAAATTGCGTTAATCGGTTTGGTACATTGAATGTCAGAGGAATAATTGTCGAAGAAAAGAGGAGAGAGGTGATGAATGTATTTAGAAAGGGTAAATTTGATTTGCTCGCTGTGACTGAAACAAAGATGAAAGGAAATGGTGAAGATGAGTGGTGTGGTGTGAAATGTGTGTGTGCTGGAGTGGAGAAGAATGAGAGGGGGAGAGAAGGAGTTGCTATTTTGATGAGTGATATGTGGCACAGGAGTATGGTTGGATTTTATTTGTGTAAGTACCAGAATTTTAATGGTTAAATTTAAGTTTAAAGAGGTCAAGGTATGTGTGGTTGTAACATTTGATTCATCTGGGGTTGATGTTGAGGAGAGTGCGAATTTCTGGGATAATATGAATAACGCTTTAGATGGGGTAAGTAGGAGCTTCAGATTGATTGTGTTTAGCTATCTAAATGGTTGGATAGGTGATCAGAAACGGAATGGTGGGACATGTAAATTTGGGGTGACGGAAGAAAATGATAATGGTCAAGGGAAGATTGATTGATATCTGTAGAGGGAAGCAGGGTATATTGTGTAAGCTAGAAAATTTTTAAACACCAAGAAATCAAATAAATGCTTAGAGTTGTGTAAGTAGAGATGGTATCAAGTGAAAGACATGATTGGATTTTGTGTTTGTGATGAATGAGATATTGAAGTATGTGATGGATGTTAAATCAATGAGGGGGCTGGGGATGAGAGTAGTAGGGGAGTCATTTTGGACAACGTAGCTCCGCCCCCTTTTTGACCTTGACTGACCGCTGGTCATTTTGACCAACGGTATTTTTACCTGACCTTGACCTTTTTTGGGCCCAAATTTTTACCTCAGCTATCCTTCATGGGTGCTTTTTATTTTTGTTTTTTTTTTTTTTTTTTTTTTTTTTTTTTTAAATTTTTTGTTTAATTTTTATTTATCGTAGATTGTATATATATAAAAAACTTATTTTTGTTTATTTATTTATTGTTCTTGTTTCTTAAATACGGTGTTTTTTTTCAATTACTACGCGGATTTCCCCCCGTGCGCCCTTCCTGCTAAGGGTGGGGGGGGCGTTGTCCGGAGTTCACCCAATCAGCGTTTCGCTTAACGCAAGGCCCGCCGAGCCGCGGGGCCGAATCCGCGCACGCACCACGCACCCGCACCCAACCGCTAGCCCGCACTGCAAAGAGCAAGGGCGGATCGGGTATTTTTTTTGCGGCTGTTTTGCGGCATATTACCGCGGATCTGAGTGTTTGCTATAACTGATGAATGTGAGTGTTAATATCAACGGTGCATATGCCAGTGGCAGAGCACATAGGACGCAGGACCACTTGGACCTTTTGCACACACACACTCCATCCCACACCCTCATCTTCCAGTCTCCCCTCCTCACCCTTGGTCCTATTCACCGTATCTCTATAACCATTCCATTCACCGTGACTGCTTTATCTGTCTGTGCTCTCCAAGGAGGTATTCCCAATTCCCTATACCATAGTTTTCATTTGAATCTATGTCAAATTTGCCTTTCGACTATAGTATATAATATATATATTATATATATATATAGTTATAATATATAGCGTATAATATATATATATATATATATATAATATATATTATAATATATATATAATTACTATATATATATAATATATATATATATATCTATATATATACTATATATATATAGTATATATAATTATATATATAGGTTGCTCTTGTACTCTTCTGGAAGGTTTCACAGGCATCCTGAACCGCATCGGGCCTTCTTAAAGGAACGAGTCGCCATGTCATTTTCATAACTACTACTTAGTCCATGTATAGTACCATGCCTTACGCATAACATGTATTGCTATGCGCTTGTCGCATAACATCTTCTATCTTTCTAATGCGAATTCATCCCACACAGAATGCAAGGATTCTGGGAATCTAAACACATGTGAGCCTGATACCAGTCACTAACGCGGAACTGGAGACTGCGACACGTAGCCTCTTAAGGGAAGGTGTATTGGACGCTTATACTAATGGCTGCCGTCTGAATGCCCTTCGTAATTTAAACACCATGTTTCACTATATAATAAATCATTTTTATGCATACAAAAATTTTTGAAATAGCTATTTCCATATTAAAAGTTTAGGAAAAAGGCACATCTCGATTTTGCATTTTATATATATTGACAATTTAATATATATATATAGATATATATTATATAATTATTTATATATATATATATAATAATATATATATTACCTATATATACCTATTAATAATATATATATATATATATATATATATATATATATATTTATATAGTATTAAATATTATTATATATTATATATATATATATTATATATATATATAATATAATATATACTACATATATATTATTATTATATATATAATATATATATAATACAACCGAGAGAGAGAGAGAGAGTAAATAATCGGCTTCATCCATAACACACACATGACATATAGAACATACTTACAACACTCACAACATTACACACACAACCCGTTACCGGGCTACTTATACACACCCACACACACACACACAACCGCTAGGCTACTTATACACACACATACACCCACCCATATAGACACTTACACTCACATCTGGCACCTACACACCAGCACATTAATGCCCTAGACACATACACCACCTCATATACACAACCCACCCTTACCGACCCTGCCATGGATACATACACCAACCCTTAGCTCACACATACACCCCGTCTACACACATATGAAACACTGTAATGCACACACGCACACTACGCCGCTAGGTATTTTATAAGCACACAGAGACGTCACACTACGCTAAAAGTATATATATATATATATATATAAGATATATATATATAAGATATATAATATATATATATATAATAATTATATATATAATATATATTATATATAGATATAATATATATTATACGTAATATAATATATATATATATAATATGATATATATATATATATATATAACCTTGTTTGACCATGATATTTTCGACATCTGAAAGCCTTGCCCGGATAACCCTTACCCAGCCTACACCATGTAGCTAGTAAACCTGCACCTAACACGGCCTTACCATAACCTAAACCTAAACCTTAACCTAACCTACAACCTAACCTAACCACCTAACCTAACCTAACCTATGCGTACACCACAACCTGGCCTAACACCTATCCATCTACTGGCAGCCTCCACCCCGCCTTGAGCTCATTCAGGTAACTGGTGCCTAGCCTTTGGTAGGTATCTGTGCTTAAAACATGAAGGTCATGTGGAACCTGAACCTGTATGGATTCTAGTCTAGACTATTTCATCCGTGCACACACACACACACACACCCACACGACACACACACACACACACACACACACATCACACACCACACACCACACACGCAACACACAACACACCTTATACTTATAGCATACACACTTAATACTTATATACACACACACACACACACCCACACACTTATACTTATACCATACAGACACTTAATACTTATATACAACACACACAAATCCACACAACACAAACACACACACAACACACACACACACACAAAGACACCTACACACACTTACACTTATACACACATCACTATGACACTTAATACACAACATTCCCCTAGACACTTACATTTACCCATAGACAACATTATCATTCTAGCACTTTATCACAAGCGGTCACAAACAACAACAACACATACATCAGACATGCCATGTCCTCCACTTAACATTATAACACACATTCACTATGCAACTTACATTTACCCATAACACTTACATTTACATTTACACTTATACACATGTAAATAACACACGACCGAAACCCTTTGGTCTTCAATGGGTCAATTTTAGCCCATCCTAATTTTTAGCACTTAAACATTTGTTATTAAAAACATATACTTTAACGACCTTAAAGCAGTAAATCACTAAATCAATAGAGGTGTTAACTAACGCCTAGGGGGATTAGTTTTACTGCTTTATTTTATATGTTTTACTGCTTTAACTCATGTTTTACGCTTTAACTCATGTTTTAACTTGCGTTAACTTATATGTTTTACCTGCTTTAACTTCACATATTTATTACATTTACAGTACTTAAAGCAGTAATCAGTAATCAATAGAGGTTGTTACCTAACACCATAGGGGAGATTAGTATGCTTTTGTTTATACTTGTTTTACTGCTTTTAACTCATGTTTACTGCTTTAACCTCATGTTTAAACTGTTTAAACTTATATGTTTTACTTTTTTAAAAACTCACATATTTATTAACCATACATACCTTAAACGCAGTAAATCAGTAAGTCAATAGAGGTGTTACCTAACACCTAGGGGGGGAATTAGTAATAGCTTTTGTTTTACTGCTTGGGTTACTCGGCTTTAACTCGATGTTTTAGACTGCTTTAATCCCTCATGTTTTAGAACTGCTATTAACGTCATATATGTTTTTAAACTGCTTTAAACACTCACACTATTATTAACATTAACAGTATTATAGCAGTATCAGTAAATCAATAGAGGTTGTTTCCTAACACACAAGGGGTTAAGTATGCTTTTGTTTTACTGTTTTTAAAAACTGCTTTAACTCATGTTTGTTTTTTGCTTTAACTCATGTTTTAAACTGCTTTAACTTTCTGCTTTACTGGTTTAACTTTCTGCTTAGTTTACAATGCTCATATAAGTTACAGTATTTTTTTGTAGTTCTTTTAATACTCGTTTATATAATTTTTCATTATTTATTTTTATTGTATTTTTATTATTATTTTTATTATTTTTAATATTATTTTTATATTTTATTATACTTAGTGTTATTTACTTCAGCTATTGTTATTATTATTAGAACTCACATACTTGGACATAGAGACAGGCGTACACAGAAATATGCACACACACACACACACACTACATGGAGAGCACACACACACACTTACACTTATACACACATTCACTAATACACTTATAACAACCCATTCACTATGACACTTACCATTTACCCAAAGACACTTACATTTACACTTATACACATGCGGTCACACACACACACTTACACTTCATACACACAAGCTTTTCACCTCACATGATACTTATAACACAAGTTCATCTATGACACTTACATTTATCCATAGCACGTTAACATTTACACTTACAACTAAAACTCACAAACAACACAGAATTTACTTACACTCACTAACGACTCATACAGATTTACTTACACAACACAGATTTACTTACAACACAAGCACACAGAATTGTCAACTTACACCGCAACAGATTTACACACACATCACACACCACACACACACACCACACCCACACCCACACACTCACAGTAGTACACATATAACTATAATTATTAAAAATATTTTTATGTTTAAATTAAACACGTACATTTATATTACTCATTTCAAAAATATACTAAATATTTAATTTTCTTCTTAAAACTTAATAATATGTTCAATCATATCTTTGAACAAAGAATTTATTATTAATCTGCGGTGCTCATTGTTTATAAATCTTATAACTATCAAGTTTTAAAATAACTTTTAACTAAAAAATTTTAAGTGAAAATTTTATTAAACATATATTTTCAGGCGTACCCTCTATTAAACGGGCAATAAATCAGGTAAGTCAGTAAGTGCCGTCG
>JABUQX010037447.1:7500-12500 GCA_015478945.1 Trachelipus rathkii | reverse complement strand
TATATATATATATATATATATATATATATATATATATATATTATATATAGATATATATATATATATACTATATATATATATATATATATATATATATATATATGTATGTATATAAAATATATATATATATATATATATATATATATATATATATATATAATAGATATATATTATTATATAATTATATATATATATATATATATTATATATATATATATATATATAATTATAAGTATATATATATGCATATATATAATATATATAATATATATTATATATATATATATATATATATATATATATATATATTATATATAATATTAAAACATTGAGAAACATTAAATTTTTCTATTGAAGGCCCAGCATGGCTAAATCACTCTCGAAACTTGGAACATGAAGCTGGAGGACAGGCCAAGTATTTCCTTGCCAGTTTACTCAGCGTAAGTAAACATTTTGCTTAAACTTATTCCGACAACTGACAGGGATCATCATTTGAATCTAAACGTTTTTCTTGGTGATAGTTTTCAATTCATTTCACTACACTTTGGCAATGCGTTGTGTTTCGTGTCACTACTGGACTGCTAGAATGTCTCCAGCTGAAACTGTTATTGATTTACTTGTAGAAGGTGTCGGTTCTGTAGGATTTCGTTTTTTTTTCTTTTTATGGGTGGCGAATTAATTAGACTGTTCGGATTGAAGTTTTTTCAGCTGCAACACAAAGTGGTAACGATTTAACTTGTTTTAATAATTGTTACAAAAACTTGCCTTTATACGGGGATCTAATAAGTTGCAATAGTATGAAGGTTCTTAACTTTCCACAGAACCAAAGCGTTTTTTCTACTCTAGTTAATTACATCTTTCATTCTTTTTAAACCGTCATCTTATTTTCATTTGAAGATGGTTCAAAATGGTACCTTATATCGAAGCAGAAGCGTAGAGGCGCTGATTTTTTTGGTAATTTCTTCAAATCGTTTCAGTAGCTTATGCAGTGTGATATGATGTCATTTTTCCACATTAGTAAGAATGTTAACTTTGGAAATACGGCTAGCGTCGAAACAAGAGCTTCTTTGAGCAATACTTCTTTCCATCATATTTGAAGTGTACTATTACAGCGAGTTGGAATGTCTTTGATAACTATTTAAGATTGATTATCAAGCCGTTTTTAAATTGCCTTCAACTCATTTACATTTTCATTTTCATTTTCTTTTTCAGATTCATTCTTAGTATTTTTATTATAAAATTCTTTTTCCCAATCTCGACAATAAACATCCGCGCAACATCCGCAGGGCGAAAAGCGCGGATGCGGATGCGGATGTGGATGCGGATCTTTAATAATGTGCGGATACTCCGCGGATGCAGATGCGGATGTTACCTGCATCACTAATATATATATATTATATTTTTATTATATATTATATATATATATATATATATATATATATATATATATATATATATATTATATATATATATTATTACTATATATATATATATATATATATATAATATATATATCATATATAATATATATATATATATATATATATATATATTATATATTATATATATATATAATATATATTTTTTATTACAGAAGATAAACACCACCACTCACGGGGCAGAGCCCTTAACTAGGAGGGGGGTGGTACTCAATTTAACCGTCCGAGCAGGGACGGAGCCAAGCCCAAGGTAGAGAAATAGCTACATTCTCCCGCCGACCAGTTTGCGAAAAACCTGGGACCCTCGCTTAGGTTTGGCGAGTGCTCTAACACTGAGCTACCGGGGGCTTTTTTATAAATAAATAATTAAAATACAAAAAGTATATATATATACATATATATACATACACACATATAAATACATAATAAATATACACGCATATGCATATAGTAATATTAACATTATTAATATTATATTATATATATAAATATTGTATATTATAAATATATAATATATATATATATATATATATATATATATATATATATATAATATATATAATATATATATATAATTTTAGATTAAGGGGCTTAAATGTAGTTTTCTAAGCTTGAAGATGATACCAAAGAATGGCCTACCTTTAGTAAGGAATAGTGATGAATAGAAAAAATTGAAAATGATTTTGATAAAACTTCTTAGCGTCGACAGAAAGTGCAATGAATTTTATAGTAAAGAGTGTAAGGTTCTTCATTTAGGTAACTCAAATAAACGATTAGCTATGATATGAATGGGGATTGGTTTAAGTATGTTTACCAAAAAAAAAAGATTTAGATGTGAGTATAAGCAGAAATCTGAAAGTAGCTATCAGTGTTTGGAAGCAAGGAATAAAGCTAACAAGATGTTATAATAATTCGCAATATGGTTTACAAAACTAACCAAATTATAAGTAGCTGTATAATAGCTATTTTAGGTCAGTATTAGAGTATTGCGCACAAGTTTGAGCCCCTTATTTAAAAAAAAGACCTAGGTATGCTGGAGAGAGTGTAACGTAGGGCAACAAGAATGATTCTTGTCTTTGAGGGTAAGAGCTATGAGGAGAGGCTGAAGGAGTTAAGAATGTTTTCTTTAGAAAGGAGATTTCTCGTAGCGAACATGATACAAGTCTATAAAAAAAATTACATTCATTGATAATACTGAGATCAATAAATTCTTTATAGTAGACTACTGACGGGAGACTAGGGAACACAATAAGAAAATTAGGAAGACGTGTAACCCTGATGTAAGTAAACATTCATTTTGTAATAGTGTTGTAAGTTTTTGGAATGGTTTCCCGCAGGAGGTTGTTGAGTGTGACTCACTTGTAATATTAAAGAAAGGATTGGATAAGTATTTGGATGAATTTTGCATCATATAGTATATTCTGACGTTGCCAAAGTAGCAGGTTTTTAGTTAGTTATTAAAGTAAACTGCATGTTGTAGCTACCGGTATCACAATAAACGTATTAAAGCTTGTATTGCTGTTAGCATGAACCTTAGATGTAGCTATTGCTTTTGGTAGTAGTTGGCGTATATATTATATTGACCTTTGTTTAGGAAATTTACAGACCTTAGGGTGTGATGTAGGTTGTGTATGTTGCATTGGTATGTCTTTGATAGATATTTAGTTGACTGGGACAGTCTTGATAAACCCATGTAGTTTCTAACTGGTTCTTTGTTTCCTTATCTCTATTGGAGGTAATTCTACGAACTTTGATTTAAGTAGTGACTTTCTGACTGGACAAGGATATCATAGTGTAAAAACAATGAAGAAATGTTTTAGAGGTGTTTAAGCTGTCGAAAATATCCAGCGGCGTTAGATGTTTATTGCTGTTCACATCCATGTGAAGTCCAACACATTAGAAACTTTATGGCACTCCGAATGCAACTATATGCTATTTTAGATTGCCAAGGCCGACTACTATTTTAATAGAAAAAAAAATAGAAAAGATTTTCCCAAATACAAATTGGATAAAACTTTCACGAATTTCAATGGATTGTTAAGATCTAATGAAATGTTTAAAGCATTGTTGAAGCTTAAGGGGAGCTTGAATGGATGAAGATATTAATTCAACTTTTTTAAAAAAAAAACTAAGATCTTTTCAAATCTGTAAGCAAAAGCAAATTTGGTATAAGTTTATTTATTTATGTCTTTAGCTTTATTCTTAAACACTCTTCCATTATGTATTACAATGCATTCTCCATAATTAGTGACAGCAACTACTCTTAATCATATTGAAAATGTGATGTTTGTTTAGAAGGGTTTTCAAGCAAACATCAACGAAACATTTTCAAACATTTTTGGAAGTTGCAACAGAACTTCTGCTTTCTGATAATGAAGAAATAATAATCAATGAATAAAATTTGATAAAAAATAAAATAGAAATAAAAAATACATAAATAGATTTAAATAATTGAAAATAAATGATATTATTAAAGTAAGTAAGTAAGTAAATAAATAAATAAATAAATAAATAAATAAATAAATAAATAAATAAATAAATAAATAAATAAATAAATAAATAAAAATCAATAAATAAATCTACGGACATTGAACCTACTATTTACATATATGCATTAGAAACTTTATTCATTTAACCATTAACCATTAACCATTCTTGTGAGAATCAATTTAAAATGAAAAGATATAGGGCAATTACAAATTATTTTCTTGATGATTTTTCAAACCAGTAAGAGAGCAAGTTCGCGAAACATACTCCATACTTAATAATCTTTGTAAAGTTACTCATTCATTCCATCGACATCTATTCAAAATTTTGCTAATTTTGAAAATAAATTTGATATGTGCATTCATATTTAGAATGATAAGGATTTTAGCATTTACCCCACTCAAAAAGTGAGCTCCAAAAAAATATTTATCTACTCTAAAAAGGATCAAAACATACTTTTTCAATTCTACAGGAGAAGAAAATCTAACAGAACTGGCTTTAATGAGTGTTCATCATAGCTTCACAATATAAACGAAGGAAGTTATCAATCATTTTGTTGCTAAGAGATCAAAATTAAGAATTTTTTATGTGAATAAAACGATATCTTTTTTTTATTTTCAAACTACTATTAATGTTACATTATTTTATTTCCTTTTATTGAAGTAATTATATATATATATATATATTATATATATATATAAGAATATATATATATATATAATATATATTATATATAGATTATAATATATATATATATATTATATATATGATATATATATATATATAATATAGATATACATATATATATACAGGGTGATTCAAAACCTGCTGCGATTAAACTCCGGAGGGCTGCTTAGAGCAAAGCGAAAGGAACATTTACTGTAAATAACTATGTGTATGAGCTCTTCGTCTTCAAAGTACGGACGATTGAAGGTACACAAGTTTATGTTGTGTGACGCGTCGCATGTAAGTTACCGACGAATTTAGGTTACTCAATTTTAATGTGTTGTGCGTGCGTACATGTGTGTACGCTTAACGTCCTCGGAAACACGTGGCAATTCAGCCCTTACCTTG
>JABUQX010037446.1:55000-58342 GCA_015478945.1 Trachelipus rathkii | reverse complement strand
GCGCTCCCTCCGACTACTCCAGCTTCTTCGTTTTCTCAAAAAACTGTAATTTTTCAACAATTTTTAACAATTTTAGTTTTTTAAAAAGCTTATTTTTTTTAATTTTTTTTTTTATATTTAAGTGGGTAAAAATGTCTCCTAATTAATAAAAATGATATCTTATTTCGTTCTGTTATACCAGTAATTTTTAGTTAACATGCCTGGCATTTCTCGGATGCTGACAATATAATATAATATATACTACTAATACTACTATCATATATATATATATATATATATTTATATATATATATATATATAATTATATATAATATTATATAAATTATAATTACCCTGCGCCTATAAAAGCATACATACTTAATCACACACTACAAAAAAATAACTAAAAAAATAATAATACCAGTACGCTACCATCAAATCAGAACGTAAATAAATATAATCAACTATAAACCCATTATATTTAATTACGAAGGGGCCGGAAGGAAATATTTAAAACTTAAAACTAAAAAATCACATGTGACTTGCAACGTATTCAGTCTTAACAATCAAAATGTCTTGACACATCATTTTTATAGAAGACACAAGCAAAGATAACATAGAAATGATTTTGCAAACAATTATATTCTTTATTTAAAACTAAATAGAGATTACGAGTACTACATGCCGTGACACATTATCTACAAGGAACAACTAAACAAAACACAAACAACATATAGAGAATGATATCTCTTTCTATGAGCAACCTAATGTATATGAAGAATGTTGCAAGGGGATACGATGAGCGAGTAACCAGCAATTTTTTATTTAAAGTGGATTCAATAAACTTGATTGTAGTTTTGTCAAAATCAAAAAAACCTGATGAAATATTATAGTTAGGAATAATGTTGATAAAATAAGCTTCTATAAGTCTATTAAGTTCTTTTGATTTAGAGGTGAAAATGAAGATGGAATCTTTCAAGTTAATATTATGATCTTTGTTTATATGACGGTATAATGCGTTGCTATGGTTACATCTTTTTATATCGTTGCTATGTTGATTTAGTCGAAAAGGTAGTGTCTTTAAAGTTTCCCCTATATAAAATTTGTTGCAACCGACGCATGGAACACAGTATACCCCCCGGACGGTTCAGATTTAGTATTATTATTATGAACAAGATTACGTTGCAAAGTATCAGGAAAATTGAAAATTAAATGAATATTGAATAATTTTGCAATAGTGAATTTAAGTTTGAATAAAGAATATGAAAATGGGATTATTTTTGTTGAGGTAGGATGAATATAGGGAGTATTAGGAATATTATTGAAAAATTGATTCTTAGCTTTATTATATTGTTTTGTTATGGTATGTAAGGTATATCCAAGAGAAAGAAATTGATTATAGATTGTGTTGATTTCATTTCTATAATATAGGGGATCTGTAAATTTAATGGAACGTAAAAAAGTATTATATATAATGTTATGTTTGATATATTGTGGATGATAGGAAAATGAATGCAGATATTGGTTGCAAAAAGTTGGTTTTCTATAAATATTAAACGTTAATAGGTTATCATGTTGTGTAATTTGTAAGTCTAAAAAGGAAATTTTTCCATTATTAGGGGTCTCGAAAGTAAATTTAATTGATGGGACTAAACTGTTCAAATTATTAATGAAGGATTGGATCGGAAAATTATTAGGAATGATTGCCAGTACATCGTCTATATAACGGTACCAAGAATGTATTTGTGTATATATAGGAATTGAGGGAAGAAGACGGTTTTCATAAAATTCAAGATAAAGACAGGCGATGACAGGACTTAAGCTATTTCCCATGCTAGTTCCAAAGATTTGTTTATAATATTGGTTATTAAAAGAAAATACGTTTTGTTTCATGCATATATTTATCAAGGTTATGAAATTATTTGAGGAAATTGGAAGATCGATATTGTCGAGGTGTAATGAGAGAAAATCTAAAAAATGGGGGAGGGGGACATTGGTAAAAAGGCTAACTATATCGAAACTAATCAGAGAGAATAAAGCTAAGAATCAATTTTTCAATAATATTCCTAATACTCCCTATATTCATCCTACCTCAACAAAAATAATCCCATTTTCATATTCTTTATTCAAACTTAAATTCACTATTGCAAAATTATTCAATATTCATTTAATCTTCAATTTTCCTGATACTTTGCAACGTAATCTTGTTCATAATAATAATACTAAATCTGAACCGTCCGGGGGGGGGGGGTTATACTGTGTTCCATGCGTCGGTTGCAACAAATTTTATATAGGGGAAACTTTAAAGACACTACCTTTTCGACTAAATCAACATAGCAACGATATAAAAAGATGTAACCATAGCAACGCATTATACCGTCATATAAACAAAGATCATAATATTAACTTGAAAGATTCCATCTTCATTTTCACCTCTAAATCAAAAGAACTTAATAGACTTATAGAAGCTTATTTTATCAACATTATTCCTAATTATAATATCTCATCAGGATTTTTTGATTTTGACAAAACTACAATCAAGTTTATTGAATCCACTTTAAATAAAAAAATGCTTACTCATCGTACCCCCGGCAACATTCTTCAATACATAGGTGCATAGAAAGAATACATTATAGTTGTTGTTTTTGATTGTTCCTTGTGCTTGTCGCATTCGAATCTTATTTAGTTTAAAAAATTTTGAAAATCATTTCAGTTATCTTCTTGTTCCGAAGAGGTCAACATGTATTGTTAGACGAAACGTCAGCACAGTGATTTTAATTTAGTTTGAGTTTTTTAAATATCCCTCCCCCTTCTAATTAAATATAGTGGTTTTAAATTAATTATCATAATTCGGAGTTCGAGTGTTTGAAATAGTACTCCTTAAAAATAAAAAATTGTTATATATATATATATATATTTATATATAGTATTTAATATATATATATATATAATAATTAATATATATTAATATATATATATATATATATATATATATATATATATATATATATATTTATTTATATTTAAAATAAATATATAATATATATATATATATATATATATATATATATATATATATATATATATATTAAAAGATATATATGATATATATAACATATATACATATATAATATATATATATATATATATATATAGTTACTCTATAATAATATATTTATATATATGGTATAATTGTGTGGTAGCGTTTGACATATCTAAAGCTTTTGACAGGGTATGGCATGCGTCGCTACTCTCTAAGCTATCTTCCTTTGGATTTTCTCCTTCGCTTTGCTTACTCATGTCTAGTTATCTTTCAGATCGTTCCATTTCATCTCTTGTTGATGGAGCAACCTCTTCCTCCTT
>JABUQX010037446.1:30000-35000 GCA_015478945.1 Trachelipus rathkii | reverse complement strand
ATACAGGACCACCACGCGCTCACAAAGAGCGGCCAAAGATATTCATATACTAGTATAAGTATATAATATATATATTATATATATATACATTATATATATATATATTATATAGATATATATATAGTATATTATAAATATATCAATACATACACTATATATATAATATTAATATATATATATGCCATACATATTAAAGTAAATAAAGTAGATTATAAAGTCGGAGCATGAATAATCCATTGCAGGGTTTCTTTAAGAATGGCCTTTTTATGCCCCATTAATAGGCAATGATTGAGCCACGTTAAGAGTTCCATAATATTTTTGATGAATTTTGAATGTTCAAATCTTCTTTGCTTCTCTCACAGAATACGAAGCAGATACGATGAACTCTTGGAAAAATAAGGAAAAATGAAGAATTAGATATATATGGTAAAGTGGAATTATTGCATACACACACAAAACCACACCTACACACACACAATATATATATATATATATAATATATATATTTTATATTAATGATATAATTATATAATATATTATAGTATATAATATTATATATATATTATTATAGTTATATATACATACTATATTAATATATATATATATATATATATATATTATATACCTATATTATATATATATATATAGTATATATATAAATATAATATATACTATTATATATATATATAATATATATATCATATATATGATTTCACTAATATATATTTATATATAAATATATATATAATTACTATATATATAATATATATATTAATATATAGTACTATATATATATACTATATATAAATATAGCTGATATCATTCACTTCTTCCGACGCCAGTACGGCTTATCAGCACTCGAGGTCTACTGGCGATATACTTTCTATCTTACTGATTTATGGTCTTTTGCCCTTAGAACACGGGGAGACTTGCGTGGTGGGCTTGACATATCCACAAAGTATTTGACCGGGTAGGCACGCGTCACTGCTCTCCAAGCTCCCCTCCTTTGGTTTCCTCCTTCTTCCTTTGCTTACTTATGTCTAGTTACTGTTCAAATCGCTCAATTCGGGCTGTGTTGATGGGCGACTTCTCTTTACCTTTTCTGTCAATGTTGGTGTTCCCTCAGGGTTCTGTCTTATTTACTACTACTTTTTCCTTACTTTTCATTAATATCTTCTCACCTGCAACATCTAACTCTTTTCACTCATATGCCGATGACGTCACCCTTCATTCTTCAACTCGTCATTTCAATTCCGTACCCTTTTCTACTTCTAGAATTGCCTCTTCGGCTTAATCGTTTCCGATTCTATTCTCGACTGACTGTGTAGAAATTTCGGTGTGGTCGGTGGTCATGACCTTATTGAATTCAATTCTTTAAAACTCAACGTTCTACAACTCCCTTCTAAGACACCTTCAACTCTCCATATGATTCTTTCGACGGTTCTCTCGTCTCTCCTGTTGACAATATAAACCATCCTTTGCCTTACATAAACAAAAAATGTCTTGGAAACCTGACATTTCATAATGGTGCTAGGGCGGCCTCAAAGAAACTGGGAGTTCTGTGTTAGACTGCGAGACTTTTTTCCTCTTCTCAGTTGCGCCCTATACAGGGCCTCATCCGCCTCTGTCATGGAGTACTGCCTTCATTATTCTGGGGGAGCTCTGGTTTCACCGGCTTTTGGTAGGTCGAGTCAAAGGCCAAAAAGCTTATAACAATGTTCTGTACTTTCCAGTTCCCTTGACCTCTATCTTTGCGGCGTGAGTTGTGCTTTATCTCTTCTCTCTTATCGTACCGCCACCTTTACGTCGCCCTCGGAGAACTAGGGGTGCTGTGTCTGCACATAAGTAGAGCTTTGTGTTGATGTAGGTAACTTCAGGCTAGTTCGCTGCAGTGCTTCCTTATTTCCTGGCCACATTCTTTCTCGTGGAATTCTCTGTTATTCTTCTGTGTTCCTGCTGAATTTAATCTCCCCCACTTTAAAGCCTGTGGCTGTGCTCATCTAGCATAATCTCTTTATTATATCTGTTGACTTTCTGAGGCGTGTATACACCCCCTCTTGAAATAGGGCTATACAGTGAGGGTGGTCACAACTGTAAAAAAACCAAAACAAAAATCAAATATAGTATAATATATAGTTTAGTACTAATATATATATTTAATATATATAATATATAATATATATAATATATATATTATTATATATATATATATATATATATATATATATATTTTATATTATATATATATATAGATATATACACATTTATATTATATATATATTATATTATATAATATATATATATATATTATATATATATAGTATATATATATATATATATAATATAGTATATATATATATGATTCGACCGTCGTCGAATGTGGACTCAGTGGAAACCAAAGGGGAATCGAAAAATAGAAAAGTGAAAAGAAACAGAAAAAAGAGAGACTGGAAAAAGAAGAAAAGCCTAAAATTATATTGTGTAAAGATGAAAATCTGGAAAGTCGATTCTAGAAGTGGTTTGACCATATTTTCAGAAGAGAGAATGCTTTTGGTTAAAAGTAAGAATAATATTAAAGGAAAATATATTTTTCGATTCGGGATTTAAAAAGCAAAATTTAACATTTAAATTAATTTTTCAATTTGATGTCTGGGTTGGAGGTGTTACAAAACTTTTAATGAGTACATTGTTAGCGTGCTTTGCTACTAAAGGGAAAACTTGCCGGCATCAGCGATAGGCCTGGCCAGCCAGCGGTCAGCTGATTTAGTCGTTAGAACGGTTTAACTCAAGGGCCTTTCTCGATGGGTCCCACTGACAGGTTGTGGTTTTCCTGGGGGAGGACATTTTAGTATAATATATATTATATATATATATAATAGATTATTGATATATAATATATAATATTATATATATATATATATTATATATATTATATATATTATATATTATATATGATTCGACTGTTCATCGAGTCGTGGACGGCAGGTGGAAACCAGACAGGGAGAAAAGAAAGCACAGCAGGAAGCCTGCAGAAGAGTGTTTGAAAATTGAAAGGAATATATATATTGGAAGACGAGGATTGTTAACCTGAGAGATTACTAAAGAAAAACTTTGGGATGTTTAAGAGAGTAATTTTAGGGTTTGAAGTTTCTTATATAGTAAAGGAAAATTTACATTAACGGTTAACGATTCAAAATTTCAGCATTTCAAATATTTATTTTTAAATTATTTCATTAAAATCAAAGATGGAGGAGCAACATTTTTTTTCAACATTTCTTTTAAGTAATTATTTGGAATGATATTCAGAAATTTAAAAAGAAAAGAAAGAATTTTTGAACTTTTAATACTATAAGAGTGAAGCTGCGTTTCGCGAAGTCGTCGAGTTATAGGACATATTAAGAAAATTCATAATTTTCTTCGTCTGATAGCAAGTGGCTAAAAACCCCCCTTCTATCATTTGTTTCTTTTCCTGAATGGTGGTGATAAGTTTGAAAACTTATCAGCCACCAACACCACCCTGCCAGCTATGCGGGATATGGTGCTTGTATATATATATATAATATATATGAAATATATTAGAATATATATTATATATTAAATATATATATTTATATGTATATATATATATATATATATATATATATTTATATATAAATATATGGAAAAACCAATGTTTTTTTATAAAACAAACAAAACAACATTGTTTTTTTTATTAAAAATAAAATAAACATTGGTTTTGGGGTTTTTGTTTTCTATGGTTTTAGTATGTTTTTAATTCAAATTTCTATAATATTTATTATTATGCATGTTATAATAAATATTCTGGTGCTCAAATACACACATTTAGTCTTATTTTAATAGGAGTACACATTTTTTTGAAAAAAAAAATTTACACTTTTAGTTGTTACATTCGTTAATTAAAAAAAAAAAAAAAAACCTTTAGAAGTCATTAACTAAACCAATGTATCTAAAATAGTAAAATTACTACTTAGTTTTAAAATCGGTCTGCTCAACCTATGGTTGCTAGTGAGTAAGGGACGAACCTCTTAATAAAATTACGTGGAAACTCTGTATAAGTAATGGATGTTGACAATCCTGACCGTTGCGAAAAGAAATCTAATAAAATTGCGATTCAAACTTCCATTAAGGACGAAGTTTATCCCAACACAGAGAAATAAAACCAGAGAAATCTTGGCCAAATATTTGAGTCATGAAGTTAATACCAAGATTTTTACATTGATGAGGAAATCAACAATAAACACGATATATTTTTTGGACAAAGAAGAGATGCTATCTATGGAAATACCATTACGGGGCTGGGCAATTGAATGTAGGAAGCTTTTAATTTGTTCAGAAGAGTCCAGCAATTGATAGTGATAAGGATGAAGATGTTACTAGAAAAACCTTGTGAATAATAATAATAATATCATTAATGATGGTGATAGTGATGATGATATGATGGTAATAGTAATGATAATTTTAGTAATAACACCCCTCCAAAATTGAGTGGTGGTGATATCTGAAAAAAAAAATTGCAATTGAACACAATTCTTTATTTGTTTATATATATATATATATATATATATATATATAATATATATATATATATAAATATATATATATATATATAATATAGTATATAGATATATATAATATATATATATATATATATATATATTTGTGTGTGTGTGTGTGTGTGGTGTGTATGTGTTGGATATTGGGTGAAGAGTTACGTCGAGTGAACTTGAAGGACTGGACTGTGAAGAAGCAAGGTACATTGAGAAGTGGTAAGGGATATGTAGATCAAATTTTTAGCATTAAAACAAATGGTTGAGAAACATGAGAGAGAAGAAGAATAAATTGTATTTAGGTTATATGGTGGTAGGATTCTGAATGAAATCAAAAGTATGTAAGGCGATAGTGAACGTTGTGTTAAGAATAAATTGAGTACGGAAAAGTGAGATTGTTAAATATTAAGAGACGAGAGTGAGGAAAGGATG
>JABUQX010037446.1:10000-27500 GCA_015478945.1 Trachelipus rathkii | reverse complement strand
AACGGTCCCCCTTCTAGAATAAAAAGAATAATTCTAGAAGTTCCTTCAGCAGGAAAAAAAAGTTATATCCACCTGAAAGTTAAAAGAGACAGGGACAGTATGTGTCTGATATATCTCCAAATAGATGAAACTGAAGAGATTCAAGTATCATTCACGTTGTAGATCAGTGAGAGAATGCTTGTTTCTTCTTCTTCAAAAAAATATTTAAACTCGTATGTAAAAACAAAAAGTTGAAGGACTTACCTGAGTTCTGCACATTCTAGTTCTCACACACGACTTACTTACTGTAGGCTCTAATTACAAAGCAAGACTACAAATATAAAGGCACGCTTATAGGTCACCAATTAACGTGCAATTAGATTTACACTTATGCAATTAATTAATGAAAAGGTTAAAAAATGTTAATAACTCTTTTTCAAACTAAGAAGAGATAGAGGAAAAAAACAATGCACAAAAAAAGTATACCAAAGGAGAAGCAAGATGCAACTAAAATCGAGGTTGGCATGCTACTGGCTCCCCGGAGATGAAGGGAATCCCTTCGGGCCTCTGGTTAACTAAGGAAAGGTTTTGCAGGTTTTGTAATCCTGGTGAATAAGGTGATAACCTCGCTCTCAACTCTTGCATTATGAGAGAGAATTTATAAACAAAAATCCTAACTGCCTAAAGGACCCCTTACCGTCGTTATGCGAACGGAAAATTCTTTAGCTTGGTTCCAACTGACACCTCCCTCGCCCATTCTGAAACAAGGGGGGCTTGAATCTATAGTGCATTGAAATAACAGCAACAATTAATAAAAAAAAGCAATTTGGTCAAGATTCTCAAAATCTTCGACATGCTTTCTCTCTCTCTCCTCTCTCTCTCTCTCTCTCTCTCGTATATATAATACTATATATATATATTATATATATATACTATAATTAATATATATATAGATAGTATATATTATTATAGTAAATTATTATAATAATATATATATATAATATATACGTTTACAGTAAACCTATTTATATATAAGGAGAATTTAAGCTCTCTTGCCTATGGCAACATCAAATGTAATTAAGAGTTGTTAAAGACAACAATATAAGCAATTGCATAGGCTTAATTCACACACACAATCTCCGCTAATTTCATATCAAGCACGACAAGGCCACCATTTTTAATTATTGAGAGAAATAGCATTATTTATCGCGATGATTCTTACACTTTTTGTTTTAATGTTACATAATCTTTTATATTAATTATGTAATATTTTCTTTCATTTGACCAATTTTCTAAAAAAGTAAAAATTTTATCCTAACAGTATGAAATTTATAAAAGGTCGATCTTTTCTATAATGTCAACTTGTGCTTAAGCACGAGCAGCACGGATAAAGTCGTCCAGTAGTCTCGTCGCCGCGAATGATAGAATAAGAAAGCTATGAACTCCCATATTCACCCAAAAGCCGTTTATTTATATTATCGTTCTGGTCTGTCTAGGACCGCTACACGTGTGATTTGTGCCTGATTAACCTCTACAGTTCCCCTAGTCATGTACGTACCCCCCTCGATACTAATAAATATAGTATATATATATAGTTATATAATAGTATATTATATTATAGTATATTATATATATATATATATATAGTATATTATATATTATATATATATATATATATATATATATATATAATATTATTGTAAAAATTTTAACTCTGCTCGTGTCAAGTTCAACAAACATTTCGTATATATTAATGCAAATTTTTTAATAAATAATAAAAATTCCATAAAAGTTGTTTCAACTCCTTACACTATAAATATAATTTTTTAAAAAAAGGGTTCTAACAACTTATATATTATTGGTGTTTTTGCGTCTGAAAGTTGACTCCAACAGGGAAAGGAAAAGAATACCCGGTAACTGTCTGCTTAGGTTTGTCAACGTAAACGGAGTCATTGCGAGAAACTAAAAAAAACAAAAAAAACGGTCAACTACTACCTGTGAAATGGAGGAACAAGAAAATAAAAGTCTAAAACTCGTTCACTATATATATATATATATATATATATATATGTATTTATAGTATATATATATTAATATATTATATTATATATTATATTATAGATATATATATATATATATATATACATATATAATTATATATATATATAATTAATATATATATATATAATATAGATATTATATATATTATATATAGTAATATATATATATTAAATTATATAGATATATATAATAATATAATACTATATTATATATAATATATATTATATATATTATGTATATATATATATTATTATATATATATTATATATATTATTATATATATATATTATATATATATATATATATATATATATAATATATATATATATATATATATATATATATATATATATATATATATATATATATATATATATATATATATATATATATATATATATATATATATTAAAAAAAAAAATTTAAATATTATTTAACATATATTATATATATATATTAAATATTATATATATATATATATATATATATAATATATATAGTATATATATATATATATATATATATCAACTTTCAACTACTGAAAATAAAGAAGGCTCTACCACACATTAATATAAAGAAGAAAAATACTATTTCGTATTTCCAAAAAATTTTATCACTATTTGAAAAGCTTTCATTTCATATTGGGATAAACATGCAATTTCCCCGACAAAACCTTTACCCCAAACAAACAGTACATTAAAATCCAATCTTATCTAAAGGACTCTTAATGCCTACGAGTAATCCTCTAAAATCCCCTTAAAAAAGCCTTACGTT
Source organism: Trachelipus rathkii (assembly GCA_015478945.1). Taxonomy (NCBI): domain Eukaryota; kingdom Metazoa; phylum Arthropoda; class Malacostraca; order Isopoda; family Trachelipodidae; genus Trachelipus; species Trachelipus rathkii. The sequence continues at coordinate 24,686 of JABUQX010037446.1, read as the reverse complement.
CGCCCTTAATCCATAAATTCTCTGCAAAATGGTGATAAAAGTTAAATACTTCCACGTTTTATTTTACTTCATTGTTCAAAAGAGAGAGAGAGAGAGAGAGAGAGGAGTACAATCGGTAGATTTATATTAATAACTTCTTTCCTGTAGTGAGGGGCTTATGATTGATTTTTCATTAAATTATGCATTAGCAGCACATATATACACAAAGATACAGCACACACATATATAAAACGTACGCACATGTACTTACATAAAAGAACAATGGGCGTACGAGTATATACACAAGCCCGAAATCCAAAAGAAGGAAGGAATGCTTGTTTAGGAAAATTTGGTTCAAATTTACTCTGCGACGCTGTAAATTCAATTGTAACACTCACACCAATACAAGTAAAGATTTTTTTTTCATTGAAGATTTTTTTTTTAGTTTGTCTTCGTTTTCTAAAATAGTTTTTTTTTTCCTTAAACAACACTTTCTGAAATTTTGATTTAATTTCTTCTTCTTCTTCTTCTTCTTCTTCTTCTTCTTCTTCTTCTTCTTCTTCTTCTTCTTCTTCTTCTTCTTATTATTATTATTATTATTAGTATTATTATTATTATTATTATTATTATTATTTTATTATTATTATATTATTATTATTATTATTATTATTATTATTATTATTATTCTGGACGATTATTATATTATATTATTATTATTATAATTATTATTATTATTATTATTATTATTATTAGTAATTATACAATTATTGTCGATCTTCATAATGCTTAATTAATTATTCTTTTATTATATATATATATATATATATATATATATATATATATATATATATATATATATATATATATATATATATATATATATATATATATATTAGATGTACCGATAGTATCGGTATCTGTATCGGTAGTATTCTGCCATTTTTGATGGTATCGGTATCTGGTATGGAATCTGGTTAAAATGGCCGATACTTAGCCGATACTTCTTACTTTTTGGGTGAAAAATTATGAGAAACTTTTAGATTCAATAATAAATCTAGTTCGATATAGATAGCTAGTACCAAGTTATGTTTTTTTCTTCGATTTCCTTTTTAACTTAGATTTTTAGCGTTTCTCCAACTTGGGCTTTAGCGTAACATTTACCTATTTGGGTAGCCATTATTATAATTTATACAGATTTATCTACTTTTTTAGTTGATCAATAGTATTTTTTTTTGTACGCAATTTCGTGAGAGCGTGTGAGTGCGTGAGTGTTTTTAAACTTTCTGGATTATTCATATTTTAAATATTTGCTGTAAATAGGGTTTTATCGTTTTAAAATTTAGGTTTTAGCGTACGAATAAATTTTCCTCATTTCTCCTTTGGTTTTTGTCTTTTTTTTTTTTTTTTTTTTTTTTTTTTTTTTTTTTTTTTTTTTTTTTTTTTTTTTTTTTTTTTTTTTTTTTTTTTTTTGTTTTTTTTTTTGTGTTTTTTTTTTTTTTTTTTTGTGATTGCGTGTGCGTGTGCGTGTGCGTTGTGCGTGTGCGTGTGCGTGTGCGTGTGTTCGGTGTGCATGTTCCGGTCTGCGTGTGCGTGTGCGTGTATGATAGCAGAATTGGCAGCAGGCGTGGCTTTTTTCTTTTGACTTTACCAAACATCAATGGCTTGGCACTCTAACTCTGCATCCATGGAATACTACCTCTCTAACTCTAAACCTAATTTTATGCTCTTGTCTGAGACCCAGATGGCTAAGAATTCATCCTTCAACTCGTTTAATATATCCAACTACAACTTATTTTATAATTTCCGTTTGAAGGGTGGAGTATGTGCCTATGTAAATATAAACATTCCTATAACACGTCTCGAGAATCTTGAATCTCCTAACTTCGATGTTCTGTGGCTTAAAATCTTTCTTCCTTCTACTACAATATTCTTATGCTTCTGCTACTGTTCTCCTAACAGAACAGATTTTCATGCCTTTTTTGATTACTTTACTACTTCTCACGAGACTGTTATATCTTCTCATCCAAATACTGAGGTCCTCTATTTAGGGGATTTCAATGTACACAAAACTGAATTGTTGGGTTCCTCTCGTACTGATTTAGTTGGGAGGAAGCCGAATCATTCAGTATTCTCAACGATCTGGAGCAACTGATTAAATAACCTACACATATTCCGGGGTCCATATTGCAGCACATACTTGACCTATGTTTACCACTAGTCCTTCTCTCTAATAAATACACACACCTTCGCCTCAGTCGATAAATCTGACCACAACCTTATATATCACTTAATTTTAATACTTTCTCTCCAACATCTCCATCCTGCCCTATGCGGTTTTTCTGGCACTTTGATCGGGCCGATTGGGGGGCATTGCGTTGCTTCTACGCTAACTATAATTGAAGTGAGTGCTTTGACTCTTAAGACGCTTCAGATTCTGCTGATAAAGTGGGAACTGTAATTGTTAATGGGATGAGCAGGTTCATTCCTTCTTGGACTAAATCTTTTTCTCCTCAAAATCCATGGTTCGATCGTGCTTGTTCCCTGGTCATTCAGGCTAGAGACAATGCTTATCGGGTGTGGAAAAATTCTCGTTCTCCTATCACTCTTGCCAATTTTCATTCAGCTAGAAATCGTTGCAGGGATACTCTTCGACGAGCAAAGCGGACTTTCATTAAACGAAAATGCGCTGACTCCTTGGTTCTCCTACTGACAAATCTCTCTGGCCAAAAACATCTCTAACAACTTCTGTAAATCATCCTTTCCTCCTCTTATTCGCTCTGATGATTCTGTTGTTAATACTCTAACTGAAAAGGCCAATCATCTCTTTGGCCTCCTATTTTCCTCTAATTCAACCCTGGACGATTCTGGTATTCCTCTTCCTCCTCCTTCTCCTCTCAGGTGTCCTATGCCTTTACCTGTTATTTCATTTGATCGGGTGCATGAGCTCCTGAAATCTATGAACGTTAGGAAGGCGGGTGGCCCGGATAGCATTCCTCTCCGAGTTTTGAGGAAGTGTGCTTCCGTGCTGACCCCACCCCTCGTTCAACTATATTCTCTATGCCTCAATACTAGCACTTTCCCTCAGTGTTTGAAAGCGCGCATATGTCCAACCTATTCCGAAAAAATGAGCCTGCTTCTGATCCTTCTAACTATCCGCCCTATAGCTTCCCACTTGTATTCTTTCTAGATCTTTGAAACCCTTCTCAACTCTCACTTCTTAGATCATCTGGAATCTCTTTCCCTTCTTTCTGATTACCAGTACGGCTTTCGGTGCTCGAGATCTACTGGCGATATACTTTCCTATCTTACTGATTTATGGTTTTCCACGCCCTTAGGAAACTACGGGGAAGATCTTGTGTGGGGCGCTTGATCATATCCAAGCATTTGACCGGGTATGGCACGTCGTCACTGCTCTCCAAGCTCCCCTCTTTGGGTTTCCTTCTTCTCTTTGCTTACTTATGTCCAGCTTTCTTTCAAAATCGCTCAATATCTGCTGTTGTTGATGGGGCGACTTCTTCTTTTTTCTGTCCAATGTGGTGTTCCTCAGGGTTCTGTTTTATCTCCTACTTTATTCCTGCTTTTTATCAATATCTTCTCAACTGCACATCTAACTCTATCCCCTCTATGCTGATGACTTGACCCTTCATTCTTCACTCATATCAAATTAATTGCTGCTCCCTCTTTTACTTCTAGGATTGCCTCTCGTCTTAATCTTTCGATCAAATTATCTTAGGATCTGGATAGAATTTCAGAGTTGGGTCGTCTCAAGCTTGTGAAATTTAATTCTTTAAAAACCCCAACTTCTACAAATCTCTCTCTCTCTCTAAGACACTTAACTTTCTATCTCTTTCGACGGTTCTCGCGTCTCTCCTGTTGACAGTATAAACATCCTTGGGCCTTAACATAAACAAAAATGTCTTGGAAACCTCTCACATCACAACGTTTGCTAGGGCGGCCTCAAAGAAATGGAAGTTCTGTTAGAGTGTGAGACTTTTTTTCCTCTTCTCAGTTACTCACCTATACAAGGGTCTCATCCGCCATGTATGGAGTACTGCTCTCATAGCTGGGGGGCAGGGGCTCTGGTTTCATCGGCTTTTTGGTAGGGTCAAGTCAAGGCCAAAAGATCATAAACTGTCGCTGTACTTTCGTAGTTCAAACTGACCCTTTAATTTGCGGCGCGATGTTGGTGATTTATCCTTTTCTATAGGTACTGTAGAGGCCAAGTGCTCGAGGGAACTATCACTCGCGTACCACGACCTTTACGACCACACCTGTAGCACAAGGGGTGGCTGTGTCGGCACGATGAGTTTTGTGTTGAATGTTAGTAACTCCAGAGCCTGGTTTGCTGCGGTACTTCTTTCTTTCTGCCACCTCTGGTCTGTGGAATTCTCTTCATCATCTGCCGTTTTCCTACTAATTTAATTTCCCTCACTTTAAAGCCTGCGTCTGTGCTCATCTGCGTAATTTGGGCTAGAGGGTGAACTTTTGAGAGTTCAAAACAAAAAAAAAAAAAAAAGAAAAACACGTGAGCGGCGGTGACAACTGTAAAAAAATAAATAAATAAAAGGTTCTAATAAGGAATTCCTTAAGCTAGCTGAAACCCCACAAGAATGGCACCTTCGACGGTGAACCACTTCTAGAATGCATTAAAATAGCATAACCGAGGAGCTTGCTCGCTTGACAAAAAAAAAAAAAAAAAAAAAAAAAAAAAAAAAAAGAGACAGAGAAGTGGAAGCCGCCTTATCTGCAACCCCTGGCAACAGCACTGATAGTGACGATGGGGGCTTTTCAGCAAATAAACCTACTGAAGATGAGGATTTGGATATGTTAGACTTTGATAAGTTCATGGCCGAAATTGCATTGACATCTCTTTCACCTTCAAAGGAATCACACCAGGAAACCTCATCGTAAAAACTGAAGAGACAGTCATCAAGGAGCAAAGATAATTCAAATTTGCAGTCTGTGAAAGAGGAGATGAGGCTCTACGAAAACATGAGATGCTGCCTACAGAAGAGAATCCTTTCATGCGGTGGCATGAAATGGGCCAAGGTTTTCATTATTATCAGTGCTTGCAGGTAAATAATTATCAGCACCTCCTTCATCAGTCGAGAGAGAGCGTATTTATAGTGTAGGTTAGGTAGGAATGTAAACACCCCAAAAAGGAACAGTCTCTCGCCAGATACTAGTGAAAGCTTAATGTTTTTTGCATCACAATTTGTGAATTTTTGAATTTGAGTATTGAATGATATCTATCTTAAAGGAGTATTTTATTATGTCATGTTTGAGTAATAGCGTTTTTTAATTTTAACTTTTCGGCTGATTAATTGAGGTCTCTTCTTTCATTATTTTTATTCTTTATATTGTAGCTAGTTAAAGAATCTTCTTGTAAATTGTAATCATGTTAAAACATAAAAGCTAGTAGCTAAACTTTGTTAATACTTACTTGAAAATGGAAATGGAATATTTTTTAAATAAGCACAAACATAAAAAAGTTATTAATATTATATTTGCAATTATTATTCCTTAAAGGTACTATTTTAATTTATAAAATAAATATACTTGGGCACAACCAAATATGAAATATAAATGACTAAGTATTGTTTGTACAGGGAATGCAATCTTGAGTTGCCTAGCAGTGCACAAATGTTCTATCTTATTACTGTGTATTTATTATATTAATTAAAAGTATCGGTATCGGTATCGGTATCGGCCCCTTTAAAAAAAATAGAGTATCGGTTTCCGGTATCGTATCGGTATTCGGCCTCTTTTCGGTATCGTCTCCCTAATATAATTTTAATATATATATATATATATATATATATATATATATATAATATATATAATATATATATTTTTTTTATATATATATATTATATATATATATATATATATATATATATATATATATATATATATATATATATATATATATATATATATATATATATATATATATATATTATATATATATCATATATTATTATATATATATATATATATATATAAAATAATATTATCAATATATAAATATATATATATATATATATATATATATATATATATATATATATATATATATATATATATATATATATATATATATATATATATTATATATATATTATAACATATATAATATATATATATATATATATATATATATATATATATATATATATATATATAATATCATATGATAATATATATAATATATATTATATATATATATAGTTTTTCTTCAATTAGTTTAACCTCCTAAATATTTTGTTACACTTTCTAAATTCTCCTAATGGTTGATTTTAACTGTTCTGTAAGTACAGCTACATGTTTTATATCATCACATTTCTTGATAAAGGATTTTATACAAAATTTTTCTTGCAAATTTCAAATTTTTTTTTTTTTTTTTAAGGAGACTGAGGTTGATCCCATTTTCCCTTTTTTTATTTACTATATCTTTATATAATATATATAATATATATATATATATATATATATATATATATATATATATATATATATAGGGGCCCTTATAATAGTTCTTTTTGATTATATTTTGTTTTCCTTTGATGTAGGCCTCTATATGAATTGGATAATGATTTAAAAGTTATAAAACAAATGATTTATTCAATGAATAAGTAATAAAAGTTGCCCGACAGTTGAGATACTCTTTTTCTTCATAAGTTGAGAATGAGGAGTCACTGACTTTTCCTGAATTTGACTCCCTTTTCGAATTCTGCGTTTTCTTGTAATTTGATATTTGGAGGAGCTCGGGAGAGAGTATCTTAAAGTGAGTCTTCTATTTCTTCTGAGTGTCTTCTGATTTTGTATCTGACTGAGTATCTCAATGAAACGTGGCTTTATATACAATATTTGATGTACTTATGCAAAAATTTTGCTTACGCAAATTTTAGCATAAGTTTAAACATAAAAACAAATTTAAAATTTTTGCGAATAGTTACAATTGAGGGTACTACATTACTTCCCACGCTAAACACGGAGTGGTAAAGTATATAAATACATAATATAAAAGAAATAATAATCATTCAAATGCATACATATTTGGGGGCATTCGAAAATGCGCACAAACATATAAAACATTTCAATGATTAAAAATAATAAAAATATATATTGACAAAGACATTCAAATATATGCATATCTGCTTATGCCCTTAGACATAAGCACACACATAAAAACATTTGAATGCATAAAATTACCAAATGCAAAATATAAAATTGTATACATAATAATACAAGAATGTTATATATAAAATGAAAGGTGCATTCAAACACAAGCATATTTGGTTATATCCGTTAGATATAAACAAACATACAAACATTTGAATGCATAAAAATACAAAAATGTTTATACATAATTATTGATATAGAACAATTGAGTTATTCACAAGAGTTAAATAGGCCACATCGATCGAACCGTTGAATCCAAGGAAAGGTCCAGTGTGTGGAGTTTTGGAGCTTCACACTATTAAAAGACTATATATATAAGAAGTATAGCATTGAAGTTGTCGTAGTACTAAATAAATAGTTAATTAAGAAGGTTGTTTGATAGTCTTGCTTACAAAAAAAAAAAAAAAAAAAAAATGAACAACTTAAAGATTTCCGATTTAGTAAAGAACTTTAATGGAGAAGAAGATATTGATGAGTGGATCATAAAGTTTAACCTAATAAAAGATTTGAATAATATTAAAAATGAAGAAAAAATTCTGCCTATGTTTTTAGAAGGAAAGGCATTGACAGTATATACTCAACTAAATGAAGATGCAAAGAAAAGCGGTAACGTTATAAAGCAGAAACTAAGAGAAGCCTTCAGGGAGGATCCATTCAATGCTTACTCAAGATTAATTAACAAAAAGTGGAGAGGAGAATCAGCAGATGTATTTATGATGGAGATACAAAAAATTGCAAAAACAATAGGGATTAAAGATGATTTAATTATTAAGCATGCGTTTATAAATGGAATGCCGGAATATATATGCAAGGAATTAAGGAAATTAAGAGACATTAAGGAAATAGAAATTGAAAAATTAATCGAACAAACAAGAGTATTGATTGGATTAAATGAGTACAAATGTTTGAGCAATAGATCAGGAATAAATAATGATCTAGTTAGAAATAATGATAAGGGATATTATCATTATCAAGAGGAGAGAAAATTTAGAAATTTTAATGACGAATATTATAGAGATAGATACAATAAATTTAGAGAAAATTGGAATTGGAATAAAAAAGAATGTAGGACATGCGGAAGATTAGGTCACGTCTCAAGAGATTGTTGGAAGGGTAATTCTAAAAAGTGGGAAAATAATAAAAATATTCAGGGAAACGAAGAAGATGGAGCTTATTTGCCGGAGGTAGCTTCATCAAGAAACTGAATATAGAATCCGGTGAATTACCTGTAATTAAGGTGTTAATAAACGGTAAAGAATGTAACGCACTTATTGATACAGGGTGCAATAAATCTCTTATTAGTAAAAAGATTGGAGGAGTTGGATTAGGAGATGTATGCGTGAAGGGGTTCGATGGTAAAATAATTAACACGATGGGGAGAAAAAAATATAATATTTTGTTGAACAACAAGGAAATTGAAACTGAAATGTTAATATTAAACGAAATTATAGAGGATATTGATGTTATTCTAGGAATGGATATATTAACAAAATTTGGAGAAATTATTATAGGAAAAGATGGTTTGAAATTCGTAGAAAATAAATGTGGTTTGCTAAGTGTTGATAATAATAAAGAACTAGTAGAAAAAAATGATGATATTATTATTGACGATAAAGACTTTGTGGGGTGGTTTAACGGCGATTTCTGGACAGTAAAATGGAAATGGAAAGACAAAGAACCTAAATTAACAAATAGAGTTAGTTGTTATCAAAACACTATAAAAGAAGGAATGAAGGAGAAGTTTGATGAAGAAATAATTGAATGGATAAAAGATGGAATTTTGGTACCATATAATGGAAAGGTGAATGGAATAATACCTTTAATGGCCGTGAATCAGGAAATAAAAAATAAGGTAAGGCCAGTGATGGATTTTAGGGAAATGAATAATTATACGGAATGTCATACTGGTGATGGGGTAAATATATGTGATGAAACGTTGAGGGAATGGAGGAAAATAAAAGGGAAAACAAAACTAGTAGACTTGAAGGCAGCATATTTACAAGTGAGGATCGATAAGAGTTTATGGAATTATCAGGTTGTGAAATTCAGAGGAAAATATTATGCTTTGACTAGAATGGGATTTGGTTTGAATTCGGCACCAAGAATTATGAATAGGATTTTAAAAGAAGTGTTAAAAATGGATAGTAAGATAGAAAAGGGGACAAGTAATTATATAGATGATATTATTGTTAATGAATCAATTGTGAGTGCGGCGGAGGTAGTAAATCATCTAAAGAGGTTTGGGTTAGTAGCGAAAAGTCCTGAATCTGTAGAAAATGGTCGAGTGTTAGGATTGAAAATAATAAAAGGAAAAAAGGGCAATTTAGAATTCAGAAGAGGTAATAAAATTCCGAATATCAAAGAAGGGGATAATGTAAAAAAAAAGGAATTGTTTTCGATATGCGGTAGTATCGTAGGTCACTACCCTGTTGCGGGATGGGCAAGATTAGCTTGTAGCTATGTGAAAAGAATATCTCAAACGGAGAATTGGAATGAAAATATCGATGAGAATGTGCTGAAAATGATAAAAAGTATTATTGAAGAAATAAATAAAGACGATCCAGTGAAGGGATATTGGAATATTGACGATTCTAAAAAAGGAACAGTATGGTGTGATGCGAGTAATGTGGGTATGGGCATCATCTTGGAAATAAATGGAAAAATTGTGGAAGACGGGGCTTGGTTAAGGAAAAAAGGAGATTATTCACACATTAATGTTGCAGAGTTAGAGGCAGTGATAAAGGGAATTAATTTAGCGATAAAATGGGACTTAACGGATATTGAAGTAAAATCGGATTCTGCTACTGTGATTAATTGGATCAGAACAACAATAAGTGGTAAAGAAAGAATAAAAACTAAGGGAGCAGCAGAAATATTAATAAAAAGAAGATTGGCAACCATAAAACAGTTGATCGAAGAATTAGGTATTAATTTGAAATTAGAATTTGTGCCTTCGGAAAAAAATAAAGCGGATAGTATCTCGAGAATAAAGAGAAAATGGCTTATCGGAGAGGAAAATAAGCTGATAAATAATAATGTTTGTCTATTATCATTTGAGGAATTAAAAGAACTTCATAATAGACACCATCAAGGTATTGAGAAAACTTTGTTTTTAGCTAGGATGGTAGACAAAGATGTAAGGCGGAGAGACGTGAAAAAATGTGTAAGAGAATGTATTCAATGTCAATCAATTGACCCAATAAATTACGATAGAGTTGAGAAAGGTAGTTTAGATAAAGAAGAAAATTGGTCTAGGGTTGCGATAGATATAACTCATTTTAAGGGGAAAATATTTTTGTCAATGGTTGATTGTGGCCCAAGTAGGTTTTGTATTTGGAAGGAATTGATTTCAGAGTCAGGGCAAGAAATTAAAAGAAAAATAGAAGAGGTGATTTTAGAAAGGGGGAGAGTTGATGAGCTATTAATGGACAACGGTACGCAGTTTAGGAGTGAAAAAGTGGATGAATTTTGTAGAAAATGGGGGATAAAAAAGGTGTTTAGAGCGGCATATAGACCGGAAGGAAATGGTATAGTCGAAAGAAATCACCGTACGATAAAAAGGATTGCGGAAAAAGCGAATATATCTGCTTTAGAAGCTGTATTTTGGTACAATATATCACCAAAAGATGGTTTAAAGGAAGAGTCTATACCGTATAAAGGGATTTTTAATTATGATTGGAAATATCAGATTGCTGATGAGGATAAAAAAACTATTGTGGGTGAGGATATAGAATCAAAGTATAAAGTAGGGGAGGAAGTGTGGGTTAAGCCAGGAAAGAGTATCTGTACATCAAAATGGAATAAGGGATACGTAACGAAGGTGAATTCTAAATGGAATATCGATGTCGACGGGATGGCGAGGAATGTTTTGGACGTGAGAAAGGTGGTTTTACCCAATGAAGAAGTTGGTAATTATGAGCCGAAAGGTGAAAGAACAAGGAGAGATACTAATTTTTTAAGGTATAATCTACTAGGGGGAGAAAATTGATCTTTAGATCAGGGGGGCGTGTGTGGAGTTTTGGAGCTTCACACTATTAAAAGACTATATATATAAGAAGTATAGCATTGAAGTTGTCGTAGTACTAAATAAATAGTTAATTAAGAAGGTTGTTTGATAGTCTTGCTTACATCCAGTATTAGGCATTTCTAAGGAATCCATGATTTGATCAATGTGCAAGGATATAGTTTTCAAAGCTGTAGTTACGAAAGAAACATTGCGTGACTTGTAGAGTCGAAGTTGCCTAAAATTGTGGTCCGTTATCTGTAGTAGTTAAAAATTTAGGTTCCTTTATTTGAAAGATTTCTTCATAAATAAAAGGGAGCTGGCACAGAACAATTTAGAATTCGAAAAGGAATCTGAGCTCGTAGTGGAATCCAAAAATGAGTTTCTGCCCATTATCTAAACTTAAAATGATGAAAGAAATCCATACCGAAAAGGAGGTTTGCTATGTCTAACGATAAATCCTCGAACTGTGGTATTTGTGAAAAGATGAAGACCATAATCCAAAATTAATTGAAAATAAAAAATGAAGTCCTTAACGATAATGTTCGTTTGTTTAAGTCATCTTCTCGGAGTGCCCTGATTGGAATTTTTAGTATTATTGTAGCTTTTTCTTTTCCTTCATTTTGGTTGTTTTCTTTTGGTGACAAACTTTTCTTGGTGAGGATGAAGAAGTTAGTAAGATCGATATAATAAGTTACTGGTGAAATGCTGATGGGTTATCAGAAAGCGCTGGGTGTTCCACTTCCGGGATTACCAATATATAGGGGCCTTTAATATAAGTTCTTTGATGTAAATTTGTTTCTTCTTGGTTCTTGATGTAGTCATCTCTCATATTTTTATAATTTGAAGTGGTGTTCGTCAGAGAGAGTGACGATTCAATGAATAATAATAATATAAATACTATTAATAAAGAAATCCCCGTCGATCTCTTCATTTTTTAGTACGAGGATAATACACCTTGCGTCCGATCGACAGTCGGGTTTGTCTCGTAATTTGATATTTGGAGGAGCTCGAGAGAGAGAATCTTAAAGTGTGTCTTCTTTTTCTTCTGAGTGTCTTAAACTTTTGTTTCTGATTGAGTATCTCAATGAAACATGGCTTTATACACAATATTTGATGTATTTATGTAAAAATTTTGCTTACGCAAATTTTAGCAATAGGTTTAAACATAAAAACGAATTTAAAATTTTTGAGAATAGTTACAGCCTGAGGGTAATAATATATATTATATATATATAATATAATATATTATATATAGGTATATATATATTAATATAATATATATATTATTAATATATATATATATAATATATATATTATATAAATATTATATATAAATATATATATATATTATATAATATATATATATATTATATATATATGATATATATATATATATATATATATATATATATATTATATATATATATATATATATTATATATATATTTTAGAATAAGTTTTTCTTCAAATGAAAGTTTTAAATTTTTAGAGTCCGAAAATTAATTAATGAAATCTACACTACAAAATGAAAATAACAAAACGTATATATATATATATATATATATATATATAATATATATATATATATATATATATAATATATATATAATATATATATGATATAATATATATATATATATCATCGCCCACCTTCTCTCCCCAAGACTGGCTGGGGGTAACATGCGACATATGCACTGGAAACTGAAAAGTATTTGAAGAATATGACTTAAGTCGAAAAATAGCCGAGCCTTACCGCCCCCTTATACCCTTTAGTAAGAACTTGCAGTACTCAGAAAATCAACCCTAGAACTTTACGGGACCGCGACGGATCCTCACTATGGCATCTCATCAATGTAAGGTTCATCCCTTTGCCCAGGTGGGTCATAACCACATCCCTCACAGAAACTCGCTATTCACTCCTATTATGAACCTTTCTTCTCGATTCTGCCAAACTCATATTCCTCTTCTCCAGCCATTCCTTTAGTGTTTCAATCCACTTTTTCTTAGGTCTCACACACACTCCAACACACTCACTACTATACACCCGCTTAACCAACCGGCTATTATCCATTCTTTTGACATGACCAAACCAACTCAGTGTACTTTCATTTATTTTCTCATTTACTCCTTTTTTCACATCACACAACACCCTAATGCGTTCATTCCTTATTTTATCAATTCTTCTGACAATTAACACGCCCTTAAGATGGTCCATCTGAACACATTGTACTTTAGATCTTTATCTCTTAGTCCAAACCATAGTTTAACTACTATACATTAACACAGGTAACAGCACACCCTCATGTAACCATAACACTCACAACCATAACCTTATTCTTATCTAAGTTACCTACCTTTCATTCCATTCAGAATCTTACCACCAAAGCCATATATCACTAACACCTGCCATAGAGCTTCCCTATTAATCCTACCATAGGCCTGCTGCAAAGCCATAAAACTTAAATACAATTTCTTCTTCTTCTCACTCATTTTCTCAATCGTTTGTTTCAATGTACAGATTTGATCCACAGATTCTCTACCATTTCTAAACGCACCTTGTTCTTCACCAATAAGTTCATCAGTCACTCGACGCACTCATTCGACCAAAATACCAGAAAATATCTTCCCTACAGCACTCAATAAACTAATTTTCCTTTAATTCCTACAGTTACCCTTATCTCCCCTTTACCCTTAGATATACCCTTACTATTGCTGCTCTTCTTCAATCCCTCGGAACTATACCCTACATAAAAGCTTTGTTACACAACTTCCAAGTCCACACAATCACCATCTCACCTCCGTTCTTGATCATTTCACCAGTAATTTCATCTATACCTGCAGATTTACCATTCTTCAACATTCTCACTCTACCCATTACCTCCTTACTAATTATCCCATCCCCAAAATATCTATTCCTTTTTGCACCATCAAACCCACGCACATTCACTATCACCTCTTCATTACTGTCAATGTTATGCAGATTTTCGAAGTGTTTCCTCCACACTCTCCTCACACCCATTTCATCAGTTACGGAAACACCATCGCTATTCGTTATCCTAAGCCGATTCTTAACTTTTCGCGCTTTCTTCCAGAAGAACTTCCTATTCCCTTCTTAAACTCCATTCTTACTCCTTCCAGACTGTTCATTTACCTCTTTTTCCTCCTACGTATGCATCGTTAAGTATTCCTTTTTTCATCCTTATATAATTCCAAACATCTTTCATTTGAAACCTCATCATTGGCTTTTAGTACATTCAACCACGCTTCATTTTTACTTTTAACCGCTTGCATCACCTCTTCATTCCACCACTCACTGTTAACATTTATATATATATATATATATATATATATATATATATATATATATATATATATATATATATATATATATATATATATATATATATATATAATATATATATATATATAAATATAAATATATATATATATATAAATATTATATATATATAATATATATATCAAATGTTTGAAACAGCACATTAAGATATAAAAAGT
>JABUQX010037445.1:20000-30000 GCA_015478945.1 Trachelipus rathkii | reverse complement strand
CGCAGACCAGACATTAACATAAAATTTAGTGTATTATCAGTCACACTCAATATCATTTGATTTAATTAAGTATAGAGACGAAAAGCGTCGGGAAATCTATGTAAATATATATTCTTCCTCTCCTATAAATTATTTTCAAAGATTATTTTAAGGAAATTAAATTATGTACAAAAAAAATAAATAAATAAATAATAATAATAATAATAATAATAATAATAATAATAATAATAATAATAATAATAATAATAATAATAATAATAATAATAATAATAATGGTCCTATAAATTTTCGACTCCGACTCCGACTCCGACTCCGCTGGCTCAGAATTTTCGACTCCGACTATTAAAAAATTACACGACTCCACGACTCCGACTCCGCAGCCTTGATATATATATATATATATATATATATATATATATATATATATATATATATATATATATATAGAGAGAGAGAGAGAGAGAGAGAATAGAGAAAGAGTAGAGTAGTAGTACTCGAAATAGTAATAATATTACCAGTAGTTAGTTAACAATTAGGTTTTAAAATTATTATTATTATTATTATTATTATTTATTATTATTATTATTATTATTAATTAATTATTATTATTAATTATTATTATTTAATTATTATTATTATTATATTATTCTTCTTATTATTTTTTGTTATTCTTAATTAATTATATTATTATTTTTATATTAATTATTTTAATTATTATTATTTATCCTATTATTAGTTATATTATTATTAATTAGTTGTTATTTTTATTATATAATCCAATTATTATAATTATTATTATTATTATTATTATTATTATTATTATTATTATTATTATTATTATTATTATTATTATTATTTTTATTATTATTATTATTATTATTATTATTATTATTATTATTATTTATTATATAATCCAATTATTATTATTTTATTATTATTATATACATATTATTATTATTATTTTTCTTTATTATTATTATTATTAATTAATATTGTTAATTATTATTATTATTATTCATTATTATTTTATTATTATTTTTATTATTATTATTATTATTATTTTTATTTTTATTATTATTACTATTATTATTATTATTATTATTATTATTATTAATTATTATTATTATTAAGTACTCTTATTATTATTATTATTATTATTAATTATTATTATTATTATTATTATTTAATTATTATTATTATTATTAATTAATAATAATAATAATAATAATAATAATAATAATAATAATAATAATAATAATAATAATAATAATAATAATAATAATAATAATAATAATAATAATAATAATAATAATAATGAAACTACGTCAAACGCTAATATGTATGAGGAGATAGGTTTTGACTTTTGAATAAATTCATAATAAATTTTGAAATCGCATATATATATATATATATATATATATATATATATATATATATATATATAATATATATATATATATATATATATATATATATATATATATATATATATATATATATATATATATATAATAATATATTATATAATATATCTAAATATATATATATAAGATTTGATATAGGTCGGTTCCTAGGGAACCTCAATTTTAATATGAAGAGGATGACCAAAGCAGGATAAAAATTCATAGTTTTATTAATTCAACGTTTCGAACCATACCATGGCTCATCATCAGGATACTGCACTGAAAGGGCATATATAATAATATTGAATAGAAATTTAAAATAAAAACAAATAAAAATGAAAATAAAAATAAAAATAACAATGAAACTGCGAAATAAAAAAAAAAGTCTTAATAAGTGAATAGAAAAGTAACAGAACAGTAAGTAAAAATATTGACAAAGTATGCTTGAAAACGGTTAAAGTTAGGGTTGGAAATTTAAATTTAGTTAAAACAGTAGTAATAATGGGATTGGGGGGGTTGGGGGGCAACTCAATAATAGAAATCAATAATGACAATGCTGATAAAAAAATAAAAAAATAAATCAAAATAAATAAATAAAAAAAAAATAATAATAATAATAATAATAATAATAATAATAATAATAATAATAATAATAATAATAATAATAATAATAATAATAATAATAATAATAATAATAATAATAAATTAACAGTAATTATAAGACTACTACTAGTAAGAATAATTATAATAAACTACGCCTAGTGTAATAGTAGCAAAGTTATAGACTAGTTATTATTATTATTATTTACTTATTATTATTATTATTATTATTATTATTATTATTATTATTATTATTATTATTATTATTAAATTTATTATTATTATTATTATTATTATTATTATTATTATTATTATTATTATTATTATTATTAATTATTATTATATTATTATATTATTATTTTTTATATTATTATTATATTATTATTATTATTTATATAATTAATTATTATTATTTTCATTATTTATTATTATTCTTTTAATTATTTATATTATATTATTTTTCTTACTATTATATTACGAAATATTGATTATAAATATTAAAAATAAAAATTATTATAATAATAATAATAATATTAATAATAATTAATTATTATTATTATTATTATTATTATTATTATTATTATTATTATTATTATTATTATTATTATTATTATTATTATTATTGTTTTATTTTTATTGTTATTATATTATTATTATTATTATTATTTTATTATTATTTTATTTTTATTTTTATTTTTTTTTATTAATTATTTTATTATATTATTATTATATTATTATTATTATTATTAATTATTATTATTATTATTATTATTATTATTATTATTATTAATTATTATTATTATTGATTTATTCTGTTTATTTTTATCAGCATTGTCATTATTGATTTCTATTATTGAGTTGCCCCCCCAAACCCCCCCAAACCCCCCAATCCCATTATTACTACTATTTAACTAAATTTAAATTTCCCACTTTAACTTTAACCGTTTTCAAGCATACTTTGTCAATATTTTTACTTACTGTTTGTTACTTTGCTAGTCACTTATTACCTTATTTTTATTTTTATTTCGCATTTTCATTGTTATTTTAATTTTTATTTTTATTTTTATTTTTGTTTTTATTTTTAAATTTATATTCAATATTATTATATATGCCCTTTCAGTATCCTGATGATGAGCCATGGTTCGAAACGTTGAATTAATAAAACTATAAATTTTTAAATCAAAAGAGCATGTCCCAATTAAGAGGAACAGGACGTCTGAATGTCTCACGATTGGTTCCTTTATACCCAAAATAGATCAGTAGGATGGGTCAAAATGAGGGATTGATTTATAACAATTTGACAACAGTAACCAAATTGTATCTCTAGTAACTTTTTAACCAGGAAGCCAGTAACTCTGATTGTACTTTAAATCAAAAGAGCATGTCCCAATTAAGAGGAACAGGACGTCTGAATGTCTCACGATTGGTTCCTTTATACCCAAAATAGATCAGTAGGATGGGTCAAAATGAGGGATTGATTTATAAAAATTTGACAACAGTAACCAAATTGTATCTCTAGTAACTTTTTAACCAGGAAGCCAGTAACTCTGATTGTACTTTAAATCAAAAGAGCATGTCCCAATTAAGAGGAACAGGACGTCTGAATGTCTCACGATTGGTTCCTTTATACCCAAAATAGATCAGTAGGATGGGTCCAAATGAGGGATTGATTTATAAAAATTTGACAACAGTAACCAAATTGTATCTCTAGTAACTTTTTAACCAGGAAGCCAGTAACTCTGATTATACTTTAAATCAAAAGAGCGTGTCCCAGTTAAGAGGAACAGGATGTCTGAATGTCTCACGATTGGTTCCTTTATACCCAAAAGACGTCAGTAAGATGGGTCAAAATAAGGGATTGATTTATAACAATTTGACAACAGTAACCAAATTGTATCTCTAGTAACTTTTTAACCAGGAAGCCAGTAACTCTGATTATACTTTAAATCAAAAGAGCATGTCCCAATTAAGAGGAACAGGACGTCTGAATGTCTCACGATTGGTTCCTTTATACCCAAAAGACGTCAGTAAGATGGGTCAAAATAAGGGATTGATTTATAACAATTTGACAACAGTAACCAAATTGTATCTCTAGTAACTTTTTAACCAGGAAGCCAGTAACTCTGATTGTACTTTAAATCAAAAGAGCATGTCCCAATTAAGAGGAACAGGACGTCTGAATGTCTCACGATTGGTTCCTTTATACCCAAAATAGATCAGTAAGATGGGTCAAAATGAGGGATTGATTTATAAAAATTTGACAACAGTAACCAAATTGTATCTCTAGTAACTTTTTAACCAGGAAGCCAGTAACTCTGATTGTACTTTAAATCAAAAGAGCGTGTCCCAATTAAGAGGAACAGGACGTCTGAATGTCTCACGATTGGTTCCTTTATACCCAAAAGACGTCAGTAAGATGGGTCAAAATAAGGGATTGATTTATAACAATTTGACAACAGTAACCAAATTGTAACTCTAGTAACTTTTTAACCAGGAAGCCAGTAACTCTGATTGTACTTTAAATCAAAAGAGCATGTCCCATTTAAGAGGAACAGGACGTCTGAATGTCTCACGATTGGTTCCTTTATACCCAAAATAGATCAGTAGGATGGGTCAAAATGAGGGATTGATTTATAAAAATTTGACAACAGTAACCAAATTGTATCTCTAGTAACTTTTTAACCAGGAAGCCAGTAACTCTGATTGTACTTTAAATCAAAAGAGCATGTCCCAATTAAGAGGAACAGGACGTCTGAATGTCTCACGATTGGTTCCTTTATACCCAAAAGAGGTCAGTAAGATGGGTCAAAATAAGGGATTGATTTATAACAATTTGACAACAGTAACCAAATTGTATCTCTAGTAACTTTTTAACCAGGAAGCCAGTAACTCTGATTGTACTTTAAATCAAAAGAGCATGTCCCAATTAAGAGGAACAGGACGTCTGAATGTCTCACGATTGGTTCCTTTATACCCAAAATAGATCAGTAGGATGGGTCAAATTAAGGATTGATTTATAACAATTTGACAACAGTAACCAAATTGTATCTCTAGTAACTTTTTAACCAGGAAGCCAGTAACTCTGATTGTACTTTAAATCAAAAGAGCATGTCCCAATTAAGAGGAACAGGACGTCTGAATGTCTCACGATTGGTTCCTTTATACCCAAAATAGATCAGTAGGATGGGTCAAAATGAGGGATTGATTTATAAAAATTTGACAACAGTAACCAAATTGTATCTCTAGTAACTTTTTAACCAGGAAGCCAGTAACTCTGATTGTACTTTAAATCAAAAGAGCATGTCCCAATTAAGAGGAACAGGACGTCTGAATGTCTCACGATTGGTTCCTTTATACCCAAAAGAGGTCAGTAAGATGGGTCAAAATGAGGGATTGATTTACACCAATTTGACTACAGTAACCAAATTGTATCTCTAGTAACTTTTTAACCAGGAAGCCAGTAACTCTGATTATACTTTAAATCAAAAGAGCGTGTCCCAGTTAAGAGGAACAGGATGTCTGAATGTCTCACGATTGGTTCCTTTATACCCAAAAGACGTCAGTAAGATGGGTCAAAATAAGGGATTGATTTATAACAATTTGACAACAGTAACCAAATTGTATCTCTAGTAACTTTTTAACCAGGAAGCCAGTAACTCTGATTGTACTTTAAATCAAAAGAGCATGTCCCAATTAAGAGGAACAGGACGTCTGAATGTCTCACGATTGGTTCCTTTATACCCAAAATAGATCAGTAGGATGGGTCAAATGAAGGATTGATTTATAAAAATTTGACAACAGTAACCAAATTGTATCTCTAGTAACTTTTTAACCAGGAAGCCAGTAACTCTGATTGTACTTTAAATCAAAAGTGCATGTCCCATTTAAGAGGAACAGGACGTCTGAATGTCTCACGATTGGTTCCTTTATACCCAAAATAGATCAGTAGGATGGGTCAAAATGAGGGATTGATTTATAAAAATTTGACAACAGTAACCAAATTGTATCTCTAGTAACTTTTTAACCAGGAAGCCAGTAACTCTGATTGTACTTTAAATCAAAAGTGCATGTCCCATTTAAGAGGAACAGGATGTCTGAATGTCTCACGATTGGTTCCTTTATACCCAAAATAGATGAGTAGGATGGGTCAAAATGAGGGATTGATTTATAAAAATTTGACAACAGTATCCAAATTGTATCTCTAGTTCCTCTTAATTGGGACATGCTCTTTTGATTTAAAGTACTTTAAATCAAAAGAGCATGTCCCAATTAAGAGGAACAGGACGTCTGAATGTCTCACGATTGGTTCCTTTATACCCAAAAGAGGTCAGTAAGATGGGTCAAAATAAGGGATTGATTTATAACAATTTGACAACAGTAACCAAATTGTATCTCTAGTAACTTTTTAACCAGGAAGCCAGTAACTCTGATTGTACTTTAAATCAAAAGAGCATGTCCCAATTAAGAGGAACAGGACGTCTGAATGTCTCACGATTGGTTCCTTTATACCCAAAATAGGTCAGTAAGATGGGTCAAAATGAGGGATTGATTTATAACAATTTGACAACAGTAACCAAATTGTATCTCTAGTAACTTTTTAACCAGGAAGCCAGTAACTCTGATTGTACTTTAAATCAAAAGAGCATGTCCCAATTAAGAGGAACAGGACGTCTGAATGTCTCACGATTGGTTCCTTTATACCCAAAATAGATCAGTAGGATGGGTCCAAATGAGGGATTGATTTATAAAAATTTGACAACAGTAACCAAATTGTATCTCTAGTAACTTTTTAACCAGGAAGCCAGTAACTCTGATTATACTTTAAATCAAAAGAGCGTGTCCCAGTTAAGAGGAACAGGATGTCTGAATGTCTCACGATTGGTTCCTTTATACCCAAAAGACGTCAGTAAGATGGGTCAAAATAAGGGATTGATTTATAACAATTTGACAACAGTAACCAAATTGTATCTCTAGTAACTTTTTAACCAGGAAACCAGTAACTCTGATTGTACTTTAAATCAAAAGAGCATGTCCCAATTAAGAGGAACAGGACGTCTGAATGTCTCACGATTGGTTCCTTTATACCCAAAATAGATCAGTAGGATGGGTCAAAATGAGGGATTGATTTATAACAATTTGACAACAGTAACCAAATTGTATCTCTAGTAACTTTTTAACCAGGAAACCAGTAACTCTGATTGTACTTTAAATCAAAAGAGCATGTCCCAATTAAGAGGAACAGGACGTCTGAATGTCTCACGATTGGTTCCTTTATACCCAAAATAGATCAGTAGGATGGGTCAAAATGAGGGATTGATTTATAACAATTTGACAACAGTAACCAAATTGTATCTCTAGTAACTTTTTAACCAGGAAGCCAGTAACTCTGATTGTACTTTAAATCAAAAGAGCATGTCCCATTTAAGAGGAACAGGACGTCTGAATGTCTCACGATTGGTTCCTTTATACCCAAAATAGATCAGTAGGATGGGTCCAAATGAGGGATTGATTTATAAAAATTTGACAACAGTAACCAAATTGTATCTCTAGTAACTTTTTAACCAGGAAGCCAGTAACTCTGATTGTACTTTAAATCAAAAGAGCATGTCCCAATTAAGAGGAACAGGACGTCTGAATGTCTCACGATTGGTTCCTTTATACCCAAAATAGATCAGTAGGATGGGTCAAAATGAGGGATTGATTTATAAAAATTTGACAACAGTAACCAAATTGTATCTCTAGTAACTTTTTAACCAGGAAGCCAGTAACTCTGATTATACTTTAAATCAAAAGAGCGTGTCCCAGTTAAGAGGAACAGGATGTCTGAATGTCTCACGATTGGTTCCTTTATACCCAAAAGACGTCAGTAAGATGGGTCAAAATGAGGGATTGATTTATAACAATTTGACAACAGTAACCAAATTGTATCTCTAGTAACTTTTTAACCAGGAAGCCAGTAACTCTGATTGTACTTTAAATCAAAAGAGCATGTCCCAATTAAGAGGAACAGGACGTCTGAATGTCTCTCTCGATTGGTTCCTTTATACCCAAAATAGGTCAGTAAGATGGTTCAAAATGAGGGATTGATTTATAAAAATTTGACAACAGTAACCAAATTGTATCTCTAGTAACTTTTTAACCAGGAAGCCAGTAACTCTGATTGTACTTTAAATCAAAAGAGCATGTCCCATTTAAGAGGAACAGGACGTCTGAATGTCTCACGATTGGTTCCTTTATACCCAAAATAGATCAGTAGGATGGGTCAAAATGAGGGATTGATTTATAAAAATTTGACAACAGTAACCAAATTGTATCTCTAGTAACTTTTTAACCAGGAAGCCAGTAACTCTGATTGTACTTTAAATCAAAAGAGCATGTCCCAATTAAGAGGAACAGGACGTCTGAATGTCTCACGATTGGTTCCTTTATACCCAAAATAGGTCAGTAAGATGGGTCAAAATGAGGGATTGATTTATAACAATTTGACAACAGTAACCAAATTGTATCTCTAGTAACTTTTTAACCAGGAAGCCAGTAACTCTGATTGTACTTTAAATCAAAAGAGCATGTCCCATTTAAGAGGAACAGGACGTCTGAATGTCTCACGATTGGTTCCTTTATACCCAAAATAGATCAGTAGGATGGGTCAAAATGAGGGATTGATTTACACCAATTTGACTACAGTAACTAAATTGTAACTAGTAACATTTTAACCAGGAAGCCAGTAACTCTGATTATACTTTAAATCAAAAGAGCGTGTCCCAGTTAAGAGGAACAGGATGTCTGAATGTCTCTCGATTGGTTCCTTTATACCCAAAAGACGTCAGTAAGATGGGTCAAAATAAGGGATTGATTTATAACAATTTGACAACAGTAACCAAATTGTATCTCTAGTAACTTTTTAACCAGGAAGCCAGTAACTCTGATTGTACTTTAAATCAAAAGAGCATGTCCCAATTAAGAGGAACAGGACGTCTGAATGTCTCACGATTGGTTCCTTTATACCCAAAAGACGTCAGTAAGATGGGTCAAAATAAGGGATTGATTTATACCAATTTGACAACAGTAACCAAATTGTATCTCTAGTAACTTTTTAACCAGGAAGCCAGTAACTCTGATTGTACTTTAAATCAAAAGTGCATGTCCCATTTAAGAGGAACAGGATGTCTGAATGTCTCACGATTGGTTCCTTTATACCCAAAATAGATCAGTAGGATGGGTCAAAATGAGGGATTGATTTATAAAAATTTGACAACAGTAACCAAATTGTATCTCTAGTAACTTTTTAACCAGGAAGCCAGTAACTCTGATTATACTTTAAATCAAAAGAGCGTGTCCCAGTTAAGAGGAACAGGATGTCTGAATGTCTCTCGATTGGTTCCTTTATACCCAAAATAGGTCAGTAAAATGGGTCAAAATGAGTGATTGATTTATAACAATTTGACTACAGTAACCAAATTGTAACTCTAGTAACTTTTTAACCTGGTAGCCCAGTAACTCTGATTGTACTTTAAATCAAAAGAGCATGTCCCAATTAAGAGGAACAGGACGTCTGAATGTCTCACGATTGGTTCCTTTATACCCAAAATAGATCAGTAGGATGGGTCAAAATGAGGGATTGATTTATAAAAATTTGACAACAGTAACCAAATTGTATCTCTAGTAACTTTTTAACCAGGAAGCCAGTAACTCTGATTGTACTTTAAATCAAAAGTGCATGTCCCATTTAAGAGGAACAGGACGTCTGAATGTCTCACGATTGGTTCCTTTATACCCAAAATAGATGAGTAGGATGGGTCAAAATGAGGGATTGATTTATAAAAATTTGACAACAGTATCCAAATTGTATCTCTAGTAACTTTTTAACCAGGAAGCCAGTAACTCTGATTGTACTTTAAATCAAAAGAGCATGTCCCAATTAAGAGGAACAGGACGTCTGAATGTCTCACGATTGGTTCCTTTATACCCAAAAGAGGTCAGTAAGATGGGTCAAAATA
>JABUQX010037445.1:5000-15000 GCA_015478945.1 Trachelipus rathkii | reverse complement strand
AAAAGAAACCGAAGAAAAGCGGATTTAAAAGAAGTGAGAACCAAAGACAAACGGTTAAGAAAAATATCCCGGTCTTTTATGCAACCTCGTTTTCTTCAAACACTTCAAACTAAGGCATGTGATTAAGGAAGTCTTTACTTACAAAACTAACTAGAAGGAAGGAGATGCAACTACGTCTTTCCCCCATAGAAAAGCAACAACTTTTCTAAATTTGATCAATACAGATTGTACAGGGTAAGATATTGTTCGTCTCAACATTCTTTCATTATAATTTATCATTATTTATTCATTGCTCATTCATAATCATTAAATACATTAATTAACAAATATTCCTGTATTTGTTGCAGGCGTTGTATCCTGGGCAATGGATTAATCATGGCAACAAACACTATCTATTACGACAACGTTAGCCGTCTCATGATTTAAAACTATAACTATTTATTTATATATATATATATATATATATATATATATATATATATATATATATATATATATATATATATATATATATATATATATATATATATATATATATATATATATATATATATATATATATATATATATATATATATATAAGTTTAATAAAATTTCTTCTCTTTTTCTCTCCTCTTCTACTGTACTTCGCCCTTCAATAAACTTAAACTGGGATCGGGCTTTTAATCGAGAGACCTTAGATGAAATTCATTATTCAAATATCAAAATAGTTTTTACATAAATTAATTAGAAAAGTTGTACTTATTTCATCTTTATTTTTTCTCTCGATTGAGTGCGTACGGTCCTTGTTTGGTTTGTTATCACAATAGGAAATTTAAGAGATTGTCAAGTTTAAATTTAAATATTTTGTAGTCTATAAGATCATTTTCTAAAATAATAATAATAATGGCTGAAATAAATTCAGAATGGCTTGTAGAAATTTCGCAGGTTAAACCTAGCGAAAATCTTTCCGCAGAAAAAATTGCCGAAACTATTGAAAAGTGTAAATTAGAAACGAGAGAGTTTATTCTCAAACGCGCTTCTTGTAAGCGAAAAATAACAAATGCTCTTAAAACTATTAATAAGTTTAATGTTGACACGCAAACTAAATTGGATGAAAACACAAAAATTGCTTTGTTTTCGATCAAGGAAAATTTAGAGTTAATTATACTGATAAATGAATCTATAATGCAGGTTTATAGTAAGTACGATTTATTTGATTTAGATGAATCTTTGTTTGGTAGAGAGATAGATGGGCAATTTGAGTATCAAAATGATATTAGAATTAAAATCAGTAGAGTAGAAAATTTAGCAAAAATTAATGAACAACATATTCATAATAATGCTTCAAATGAAAATGCTTTGCCATTAAAACGTGAACCTAACCCTCCTGCATTGAAATGCATGATTTTTCACGGCAATGAGGATAGGGACAAATTTAATTCATTTCTTTCACAGTTCGATAATTTAATAGGATGTAAGTCTTCACTGACTGATAAGGCTAAATTGTCATATCTTAAATCATATTTGCAAGATTATGCTTTTCAAGTCATTCAGCATTTAAGTAATACCAATGAAAATTATGCCATAGCTTTAAACTTGCTAAAAAAGGAGTTTTTAGATATACCTTATATAGTAGATGAAATTATAACTAAAATCACTCGTGCTCCCAATATTGATGAATATCAGTATGAGAAAGCACGCACATGGTTAAATGACGTCAGAGCTATGACATACGATTTACAAAATTTCAACTTAGATTTTTTCATTCCCGAAACTCCGGGTTGCGTATTATTAAGTAATATAGTTTTCAGCAAACTTCCTGTTTCATTAAAACGAGAACTCGTTAATAAATGTAGTTCGATGTACCCATCTATTAATCACATTTTTGACTATTCATTTGAAATATTAAAAATATTTTCTAGAACAAAATTTCAGAAACCTTTTTTTGCTAATAAAACTTATTTTAATAACCAAAATAAAAATTCAAATAGCGTAAAAGCTAAATCCCAAAATAAAACTAATGTTAATTTTAGTAGTAATAGGGAAGAGGTTGTAGCTGAAAACCAGGTTAATTTGAGTACTAAAAAGATTTGCAAATTTTGTCAAGAAGAACATTCTATGTTTAAGTGTAATAATTATGCAACCAATAAAGAGCGAGTTGCTCAATGTAAGAGTCTGGGCTTATGTTACAGATGTAGTAGCGATAAACACCTTGCTTCCTCATGTTATGGTCTTCAAAATAAATTACGTTATCCTTGTTTCATTTGTAATTCTCACTCTCATATTTCAGCTTTATGTAGTAAATCTCTTCTAGCAGATTGTGAGAAAAAGGGTGGAGCCGGAGCTGGAGAAACATCAAATCAGAAGATACAGGGAAAACTTGTAAGTAATATTGCTATAAATATTGGGGAGGCTGCTTTGCAGCAAAATTTGCTACCTACAATGTCTTTAAAACTTAAAAATAAAAATAAAAATGCTATTTTACATTGTGTCACAGATTTAGGATCACAATGTAGTTTTTTAAAGCCTAGTGTTTTGCGGAAACTGCAAATTGAGGAAAACAGTGTAAAAGATAGCACTAATGAAATAAAAACATTTTTAGGGTCACATCATAAAATATTAAAAAGGGTCTACATAGACACCTATATAGAAGATAAAATTTTAAAGCTTCCTTTTTTTATTGATGACGTAGATCTTAACTTTTCAGTGAAAGGTTTGGATCAGGCTGTTCATGACATGAAAATGAGTAAGTATAAATTATCTAATAAATTTCTCACAAACGTACGAAATGACAAATTTGAAAATATCGAAGGATTAATAGGGGTCGATATTTTACAGTATTATAGCAAGTTTACTTTTACCCAATGCATGAAAGGTACAGCTATCGAGGTAAGTGATGGTTTGATTCCCTTAGGGGATATCAGAAATTTCTTAAATGAAGATCAGTCAAATATAACTGATCATGAAACTGCATTTCAGGAAGAGTCGCCTGTGTCATGACTAGGTTATGATATAATCGATTCTTCTATACAAAATATCGAAACTCCAACTGTGACATCAAAAAATAAAATAAATTGTTCTAAGTTAGTACATGACATTATAAATCCTATTATTTCTTATTTCAATCCTCTGAATTTTGTAAAAAATAATCCAGACTTAGATTTAGGTTTAGAAAATTTGTATAGTTTAGAATCTATAGGTATTGTTGATAGTAATGATATCAGCGATATCGATAAAAAACTCATACACGAGTTTGAAAAGGGAATAGAGCTGCGTGATGATAGTCATTATTATGTGGAGTTACCTTGGTACAAGGACAAAATTAACAAAGTACCTTCTAACTACCACGTAGCCATTTCAGCAGTAAAGCGAGTGTATAAAAATTTAAAAGATCGTGATTTAATCGATCGATATTCTGAAGCATTCACACAACAATTAAATGAAGGTATAATCGAAAAAATAAATGTGCTTCCTGACCAACTAAAAAATTATGTCTGGGTACCACACAGACCAATAATAAAGGAAGTGCAACAGGTAACTACTAAGGTCAGACCGGTATTTAATTGTAGCCTCAAAACAGACGCAAATCCATCTCTGAATGAAGCTGCTTTTCCGGGCATTGATCTTATGAGTTCTTTATTTAAAATATTATGTAATTTTAGGTGTAACAAATATGTTATCGTTTCAGATGTAAAATCTGCCTTCCTTCAGATCAGATTAAAATTAGAAGAAGATAAGAATCGATTGGCATTCCTATGGTATGATAAAAATCAAGAATTAATCACATATCGATATGCCACAATTATTTTTGGTATGGCTTCTTCTCCATTCATCTTGAATTACGTCATCAAATATCACACGATAAGTATACTAATGATCTTTGTTCTTATGTTTTAAAAAATTTTCTTTATGTAGACAATCTCATTTATAGTCATTCTGATGAAACTATTCTTGAAACCCTTTACAGAGAATCGGTTGAAAGGATGGAAGAGGGTGGATTCTATTTACGTTCCTGGAATACGAATCATAAAAGGCTCAAAGACCTCATGATAGAAGACGACCGTGCTGAGATGCATGGTTGTGAAAACGAAAGAATTTTGGGATATCTATATAATATGGAAACAGATACAATGGCTCTTGATAATTTCAACATAGCAGGTAGTATCGAAACTAAACGTGAGTTATTGTCCCAAATATCCAAGGTTTTTGATCCCCTGTCATTATTTTTGCCTGTAACTATAAAGGGTAGGCTTCTGATGAGACAAACTTGGCAGGCTCAGACTCAATGGGATGAAAGGGTAAGTTCCGATATTTCTGCACAATATCGAAAATTGAGTAACGATTTGATCTTGCTTAAAAATCTTTCATTTAATCGATTTGTTTTCGATTATGATAACAATGCTACTTTAAATATATTTTGTGATGCTTCAGCATCAGCTTATGGCTTTGTAATGTATATTGCCTCTGAATGTAAATCATATATATTATTATCGAAAGCAAAAGTTGCTCCTTTAAAAAATAGAACTTTGCCTACTCTTGAGCTATTGGCAGTATATTTGGCATTTAAATGTCTTCCTCAAATACTTTCTGCTTTCAATTATAACTTTAAAGAAATAAACATATTTGTCGATGCTCAAATAATATTAGCTTGGCTTCTATCTCCTAAAATTAAAACTAAACAAATTTTTATAAGAAATAGGTTGAGCGATATTAAAAATAAAAAATCGGAAATATTAAAGGAATTTAGTTCAACGATTAATTTCCTCTATGTAGAGACCTCACAAAATCCGGCAGATTTAGTAACTAGGGGAATTTCCTTTAGGGAATTTTCCAATAAATTTCAAATATGGGAAAAGGGACCATCTTGGCTTTCATTAGATAAAAACCAATGGCCCAAGCATGAATTAAAATGTTTATCAGAAGAAAGTAAAATGCTAATCGATACACATATCGTAACCAATATCGTATTAAAAAATGATTCTGTAGAACCTATTTTGGATATTAATAAATTTTCAAGTTTGCATAAGTTACATAGAGTAACAGCATACGTGTTCCAATTCATTTTCAAAACTAAAAAGCAAAATAAAGATTTCCATCTTAGAAGTAAAGAATATTGGTTAAAAATAATGCAAAATATCGATTTTGAAAAAGAAATAGCATTCTTAAAATCACCTTCTGACAAAGTCCCAGAATTGGTTAAAAGATTAAATTTATTTTTAGATGACAATGGTTTTTTAAGAACCAGAGGTAGAATAG
Organism: Trachelipus rathkii; assembly: GCA_015478945.1. Classification (NCBI taxonomy): domain Eukaryota; kingdom Metazoa; phylum Arthropoda; class Malacostraca; order Isopoda; family Trachelipodidae; genus Trachelipus; species Trachelipus rathkii. The sequence goes on along the minus strand of JABUQX010037445.1, from coordinate 9,762 downwards.
CTAAAACTAATTACTACGATTATAATATTATTAATCCTATTTTGCTTAGTAAAAAACACCATCTCACAAAGCTCATTGTTTCTGATTGTCATCTTGCATGCAAACATTTGGGACTTCAAACTACATTAAATATGGTACGTTTGAAAGGGTTTTGGATCACTAAAGCACGTCAAACAGTCAAAAACATCATTGAGTCGTGTCTTATTTGCAAAAAATATAATTCTTTCACTTTCAATTATCCTAAATTTACAAATTACACACAAGCTCAAATGGACTTTTTTCAGACCATTTAAGCATACTGGAGTTGATTTCACCTCTCATTTTTGGATAAAAGATGGCTCTGTAGAAAAGAAAATGTATATATTAATTTATACTTGTTTGAATATACGTGCAGTTCATTTAGACCTATTACCTGATATGTCCACTCAATCATTTTTATCATCTTTCATGCGTTTCACAAACATTTATGGAATTGTAGATTTTCTGTATTCAGACAATGCTAGAACTTTTGCTCTCGGTGGTAATGCTATAGAAAATTCTTTAATTTCAGATGAATTTCAGGAGCATATGAGAATCAACAACATTAAACATGTAAGACTGCCTCTGTACGCACCGTGGATGGGTTCTGCATGGGAGAGAATGCTTCGTATCCTGAAGAATTGCATCTACAAAACAGTAGGTCGTTCTAAATTAAATTATTTTGATATGATTTCTTTACTTTCCAGCATTCAAAATTCAATAAACAACAGGCCTCTGACCTATGTGGAGTCTTCTCTGGATCTAGTACCTCTGACTCCAAACTCATTTTTGAAACTACATGGAAGTGCTTCACTAACAGTGAAAACAGATGAGGATCCGGATGACCCTTTGTGGGAAGGAGAACCTGCTTCACATAAACAGCTAAATGATCATTTGCTATTTCTGCAGCAAAAATTTGAACACTTTCGCACCATTTGGTATGAAACATATCTTTTAAGTTTACGTGAGTATAGTTATGATTTATATCAAAACGATTGGGTTAACCGCATTAAGGTGGGTGATGTGGTATTAATAAAAAGCGCCACCAAAACTCGCCCATATTGGCAGTTGGGTAGAGTTATAAAGCTAATATATGGTGCTGACAACTGTGTACGCACTGTGATGCTAAAAAAGGGTGATGGCAATATAGCTCATTATCCAATCAATATATTGTATCCAACAGAAGTGTCTGTAACACATAATGGTGACAAAACTAATAAACCCATAGAATTAAATAATACATCTGATAAAGATGAGGGTGTGAGGAAAGTTCCTCAAAGACAAGCGGCTATTACCGCTCGTAAAAAAACCAAAGATATTTTTAGTTTGTTTGATTAATTTATTTAGTTTATTGACAATCTCTTGGGTGTTTTGGCGGCTGCGACCTTCCTTTTTCATAAAGCAATGTCGCAGCCCCGCGCCCGGAATGTGTAAAAATTAGAATTTAGAATTTAAGATACACTTATCATCATTATCATCTAAATAATATAAATATTTCATTCTCTTCATTCATTCATTAATTCATTCATTTATTAATATAAGAGACGACAATATCAGCCCTGAAAAAGTCAACCACCTAAAAAAGGTTTACTTCGAAAGGCGATTATTGTCAGAAAAAGGTCTTTCTTTTTACTACTGCTATTGTTGTAAGACTTGTTGCTATTTAAAATTATTGTTGTGCACAACAGAACAATTGTTCGGAAAAGGATTGTTCCATTTTTTAATAATAATTTATATCCTTGTTTCATGTGAGTTTGTGCCGCTTTCAAGAAGAAACCGAAGAAAAGCGGATTTAAAAGAAGTGAGAACCAAAGACAAACGGTTAAGAAAAATATCCCGGTCTTTTATGCAACCTCGTTTTCTTCAAACACTTCAAACTAAGGCATGTGATTAAGGAAGTCTTTACTTACAAAACTAACTAGAAGGAAGGAGATGCAACTACGTCTTTCCCCCATAGAAAAGCAACAACTTTTCTAAATATGATCAATACAGATTGTACAGGGTAAGATATTGTTCGTCTCAACATTCTTTCATTATAATTTATCATTATTTATTCATTGCTCATTCATAATCATTAAATACATTAATTAACAAATATTCCTGTATTTGTTGCAGGCGTTGTATCCTGGGCAATGGATTAATCATGGCAACAAACACTATCTATTACGACAACGTTAGCCGTCTCATGATTTAAAACTATAACTATTTATTTATATATATATAAGTTTAATAAAATTTCTTCTCTTTTTCTCTCCTCTTCTACTGTACTTCGCCCTTCAATAAACTTAAACTGGGAACGGGCTTTTAATCGAGAGACCTTAGAGAAATCATATTTGCAAATATCGAAAGATTTTACAAGTATATATATTATATATATATATATATATATATATATATAAATATATAGATATATATATATATATTTAATATATATATTATAATATATATATATATAGTATATATTATATATATATATATAATATCAGCTGGGTTCAAGTACATTTTTTCAAGTACAAGTCCAAGTACAAGTACTCTAGAATTTCAAGTACAATTACAAGTACAAGTACTCTAGATTTGTTCAAGTACAAGTACAGTACAAGTACAAGTACATAGTATCAAGTACAAGTACTTTATGAAACACTTGTATAATATAATATGATATAATATATTATATATATATATATATATATAATATATATATATAATATATATATATACTATATATATATATTATATATATATAATATAGTATATAAATATAGTTATCATCATTCATCATCAATCATCAGTTCATCACCACCTAACTTCTTTCCCAAAGACTGGAGTAAGGTGCTTAACATGCACCGGAAAACAAAAATAGCTAGAAAGAGTATGAGCAAGTGAGAACAAGAAAGCCCAGCCTTACCGCCCCCTTCTAACCAATTAGTGAAGACTCGTCAGCAACAGAAAAATCCACCCAATAGAACTTCCCGGACCGTGATGGACCCTCACTACATGACATCTTGTCAATGTGGTTCATCTTGCCAGGTTGCCAACCTGACCTCCCACAACACCCCGCCATTCCATGCTCTTATCAGCACGCTTCTTCACGCCTCTGCCTAACTCACATTTTCCCTCTAGCATTGCTGGTTACTCAATCCACTTTGTTTGTTCGGTCTCCATCCGGGTCGGATGTCCAACACACTCACCACTATGAATCCGCTTAACCGAACCGACATCGATCCATCCTTTCAACATGACCAAAAACCATCTCACTACTTTCATTTATTCTCTCATTTACCCCATTCTAAACACCAAACAACTCTCTAATACATCATCCTCATCTTTATCATCTTCTTTTCACACCTAACACGCCTAAGATTGTCCATCTGAACACATGTACTTTGATCTATACCTCTTATCCAGACCATAGTCCTACTACTATACATTACTCGGGTAACAACATACCCTCATGTAAGACCCTAGCGCACTCAAACTTAGTCCCTTTACATCCACAATGATTTAATATGCACCAGCACGTATAGTGACATCATATACTTTCCTAACTAAACTCATGCGATCATTCCGGCTCCCTTTTATTTAACATATATCCTAAATATTTAATTCAGAAACTTTTTCCAGATGCTCACCATTTATCATAACTTCACACCGAGGACTGTCCTCATTTAAACCATAACCTACTCCTTATTACGTTTACTTTTTCAACTCCTCCTTATCACACCCTGTCAAATCTCTCTAAAATCCTCTCAAACTATCTCAGATTCGCCACACAAAGAACTCAAATCATCCTCATATAATAGTTAGAACCCTCCCTCTCCTCTAGATTCTCCATCATCTCTAACACTATCCCCTTGTCACCCTCTACATCAATTCATTCACAACTCACATAGACAGATTGGATCGAAAAAGGAAGACATACCCATTCCCTGTCTCACTCCGCTATTTAATATTAAACCAATTCATGTCACTCTATTTATTCTACACCCGCTTCCACTATCGTCCATATATACTTATTGATTCCATTCAGAAGCTTACCACCCCACGCCAATATCACCAACCACCTCCATGAGCTTCCCTATTATTTCCTACTTATACACCTGTTGCTACATCCTATACGCTACGGTACCATTGAGCTTCTGACAAATCGCCCGTATCTGGCTCATTATCCCATTCATTTTCCTCGTTTTACAAAGTCTGATCCAGCACAGTGTACAACGGCACCTGTCTTCCCCAAATCATTCTTCCAGTCATCAGTCATTCGACGATATCTTTTGAACCAAATACCAGCAGTATATCTTTTTACAGCACTCAATAAACTAATTACCTTATAATACTTACAGTTACCTTATCCCCCTTACCCTATATATAAGGTTACTAATATAGCTCTCCTCCAATCCCTCGGAAACTATACCCTCCATAAACGCTTATTTTCCATAAACTTCCAAATCCAATCAATCACCTCTCTTCTATTATATATATATTATATATATAGTATATATATATATATATTATAAATATTATTTATATATATATATATATATATAATAGTATATATCATATAATATATATAATTATAATATATTTTTTGCGGTAATCTGAAGAGAGTTTTGAGGTTTGGTAGAGAGATTTGACAGGGTGTGTAAAAGGTGGGTTTGAAAGTAAAACGTAGATAAGAGTAAGGTGATGGTTGTGAGTGAGAACAGTCCTTGGTGTGAAGTTATGTTAGATGGTGAGCAGCTGAACA
>JABUQX010037444.1:10000-23560 GCA_015478945.1 Trachelipus rathkii | reverse complement strand
AGGGCAAAGGTGTATGGGAAATACTAATTGAGAGGTAGAGATTAACGGAAGAGAGAATGGGGAAAACAAGGAGATTTAGGATGGAAGGGGGTGATGTGGATTTCAAGTATTTCACAATGAAGATGCTTGTGGAGAAAGGTATAGAAAGGAAAGGGAAAGTGTATGGGTTTTTTTTAGATCTGGAGAAAGCAGATTGATAGAGTGAGAGGAGGGAATTATGGAGGGGTGCTGGAGGAACATGGGAGTTAGGGGGTAAATTAGGTAATAGGTGTTAGGCCTTTTATAGGGGAATAGCAGAATGTGTGTTGAGAGTATTAGGAGGGAGAGTGGAGATGTTTTGGAGTGGTAGAGAGAGGGTTGTGACAGGGATGTGTAATGTCACGGTGGCTTTTCAATTTATTATATGGAGAGTGTCTGCAGAGAATGATGAGGGAGGGGAAAGGGGTGGAATTGATGGATAGGGTTGATAGATGGGAAGTGAACATGATACTAATTTGCTTGATTCGATTACTACCTTGGTTGCGCGAAGGATTCAGAAGCGGCTGTTAGTATTTTGGTAAAGGAGTTGAGGAGTGTGTGGACAAAAGGGCTACTTAAGATTAAATCCAGGTAAGAGTAAAGTGTTTAGTGTTTGAGGAGGAGGAAACAGATTGAGGGGATGGGGTTTAGAGATTAGAGTAGGAAAGTGATTTTAGTATTAGTCGCAGTAAAGGTTTCAGATATTTAGGGATGATTTGGAAGGAAGGAGGTGGATGAAGGAAGCAGATTAGATCACAGAGGTAGGAGAAGAATGAGAGCATTGAGTGTTTGAGGGAATTATGGAAAGAGGGGATTTATCACATAAACTAAAGATAGATTTTGAAAAAATTATGTGTTCCAGCGTACTATATGGGTGTGAAAACACGGGGTTTGAATGCTAGGTCCAAGAAGAAATTGGAGGTGTTTTGAGATGAAAGGGTTGAGAGCGGGTTGTGGGGTTAGTAGAAGGAGGAGAGGATTAGGGAACATAGGGTAATAAGAGAGAGATGTGATTGGAAGAATGGTTGGTGAGAAGAGCGGAGTAGGCGAATGTTAAGATGGTTTGGACATCTAGGAGAGAAGGGAGGAGCAGAGGGTGGTTAGGAGAGTTTGGCGAGTTTATGAAAGATAATATATTGCATATTCTATATTTATTCTGAGTTTTATTACTTTTTTTATCATATTCCACTTTACGCCTTATGTCGTTTCTAATTTTCCCAATGTATCAGAATTATAAGGAAGAAGAGGAAGGGGAGACCAGAAGAAGGTGGTATGCGATCTTATTGGATGAGCCCATAGTTAATGCTGGGCCAATAAAGGCCAAATGTCTGGTAAGAGAGAGGGCTTATGAGGGTATGAGGATACACTGGAGGGTGTTGGTGCGACACGCACTCTCACTCTCGCGTCCACGCGTGGGTGAGGGCGGAGATAGCAAGCAAAATATGTTTTAGAGAGAAGACTGGATACACCATACCCCGACATTAAGCGGAATATAGTGTCTGTATACATAATAATAATTAAATAAGTAATTATATATATATATATATATATATATATATCTAGTATTTATATTATTCTATATATATTATAATATAATATATATATACGTATATAGTATATATAATCAACATATATATATACTAGTATATGTAGTAAGATATATTAAATATAATATATTATATCCCGGCATATTCTGTTAATATACGCAGTCTGCTGCGACGACAGTAACTATAAAGCCACGTTAGCAAACCCACGTCAAGTATTTGACGTCACGCATTTCATTTCAGCTATACGTAATCATACGAACGAAGCTCCGTTTAAATTTACATAAATGCCCATTATATGATAATACGTATATATATATATATTAGCTATAATATTATATATATATATTTGTATATTATAAAAAGTAATAAACTCAATATATAATATATATATATAATATAGTATCATACACGATCTTATATATATATCTATAAATATATATTTATATAATTATATAATATATTACAGTACTATATAATATATATATATATATATATATATATAAATTATATATATCATATAATATATATATATATATATATATATATATATAATATATATATTATATATATATAATATCCAGTGTTGAGTTTTAAAAATTTGAATAAACGGATCCTCTGACTTTGTTCATAAGTGTTGAACTACTGTTTGGTTTCCTGTTTATATCATATCAGGAAAATATGACCACCGCCTCACTTTCCTCAAAGATTTAACTACCGCGTAAGCAGAACGGTTCCTCTCCCACTGTATATATATATATATATATAATATATATTATATATATATATATATATATACTATACTACACTATGATACTATTACTAATATACTCACACATCAATTTATTAAGCTATGCATAATATATAGATTATAGTATATATATACTATATAAATATATAATATATATATATATATATATAGTAATATGAATTATTAAATTATCAAAATACTTAAAAATTCTTAATTTTCTTCGGTAATTGTCCGAATTTGAGTAATGTTATAGATATCGATTGTTTTTCGATAATCGTAAGTTATCGGTATCGTTGTTACCCATCTATATAAGTATAGTTTGTTCGAAACACGGAAGATTGACAGTTGGCCTGATCCGAAATTATTTTAACTAGCTTAATTTGTTCTCAAAATTGAAAAGAAAATACGGAAATGAATGTTTCTATTATTACGTTAAATAATGCTGTGTTATTAAAAATAAGAATTTAATGGAAAAATTAGAATAAAATTCCAAGAAAAGGAAAGTGGTGACCATATTACTGATAATAATATAACATATCGGTATCGTATCTAATTTTACTTATCTATAGTAGATTTATAACCTATATAATTCATAACGTACTTAATCCATTTGTCTCTTACCCTCTTCATCAGGATCTACTCGATACTAGTATATATTACCTTACATGTATATATATGTATATTAATCGTGTATAATTAACCCAATCTAAATTCATTGATCAGATATATATTACAGATATTATATACTAATTTTACTATACTAGGCGAACTATATATATAAAGTGCGTATCTTACTGATTAAAAACTTAACGTGAACACCCCTATATAGGGGTAGAGCGCGCCCATTAGATATCAGTATTGTCGGGTCTCTCCGGCACCTCTAGGTGGGACGGACCGGCTGGGACTTACGTCCCCCCCTCTGTCCCCCCATCCGAGTGCTCGGAATGCCCCTTAAAAGTTTGATGTTGAGCCTAAATAATTATTAGTTACAAAAATCAAATGCAATAAATTACGGAGAGTCGTCGGAAATAATATATGTATATTGTACAATGAATAATAGATAAAATTTAAAGAATAAAGTTCTATAAATACAATGCTATATAGTGGACGTCAATAGAAAGCTTTTCAGTTTTCCATTTGCTTTAGCTATTTGCTATGTTATTAACATAAACGATTTATTTATTTTCTTCATTTTTGTTAGTTTTAATAAAACGTTCGTTATTTTTTTTCTAGTATGTTATACTTAACAGAATCTTATGTATTTCAACATTACTTTTTAAGGGTCGTAAAGTGATTCCTGAATCGAAAGAATTCATTCTAACATCACCAAGCGCTTGAGATTTAAAGTCACACCCCTGTCCTTGCAAAGCCCCCTCCATGCGGATCATCTGTTTCGGTAGAATCCTTCCCTTCTCTCCACCTCCGGCAATCTAGTCTTCCGCTCGCTCCATAGACGCTGTCAGACACCATCTCCGTCATCTTTTTCGTTTGGTCTCCTGAACAGGTCTTCTTTCTTTCTGGTCGCCTCGTTTCGTAGAATCTTCGCAGTGGTATTCTCCTCCTAATTTCCATCCTCTCGCGCGCGCTCACTCGCTCGTGTCTCTCTATCAAACCAGGCTCCACAATGGGCTCTACTCCAATTTCGAGCGCGCCTAACTTCTCGGAAATTTACTTCATTCGCTCTCCTTTTTCAGGTCACGACGCCATAATTCAGTCTCAGCCACTCTCATTTGTTCTTGCCGACCATCTATCGCTGTTTTGGATTACGTGGTTAGTAAGAGTTCCAAGCTTTCCGACCCATAGTACGAGTGAGTTAGGTCCATTAGTATTGATCGTATACATCAAATCCCCTAACAAATCCTCGTACAACGCCGTTTTTCAGCAATCCATACAACTGTCCCACACCTATCCTCGAAAACCTTTTTATTCTCTCCTCAATCTCTCCGCCCATTTCTCCACGTTTACAGTAACACCAGGTACTCAAACCTTCAAACTTCCTCTTCAAACATTTCTCTTCTATCCCGATGTCAAGCACCTCTCTTTCTCTAGAGATCTTCATCCCCCTTCTTTCACTTTTATTTATTTTTAATCCTTCTCTATGCAAATAACTCCCCCACCTACCAAACGCTCTCTGCAGAGTCCTTCTGTCACTTGTCACCATGCTATATCATGCGCATATTGCCATAGAAACATTCCAACACTCCTTCCACAACCAACCTGTTTGGGATACACCGCAGCTACCATAATATGATAAATACAAAACAGAAAGAGACTAACACTCCTTCCCTGTCTCCACTTCCCGTTCTCATATGAAACAATTTTCCTAAGCCAAGAACGCCTGTTTACTGCCTACACTCCTTACTAGTGACATAAGCGGAATACTACGAAGTCACTCGCTTAAACTTGGATTCACACCTCATAATACGAATTTCCAAGCGTTTCCACAACTTCTTCTCTGGCAGGCCAGCACTTATTAAATAACTTCTCTAGGTCTAAGCAAAAGTCCGCATCGAAGATGTCTCCATCCCAGCTCCTAAACTCTTCTCAAATCACCACTTCAAGGCATAAAATCAAAAATCGATGGTCCTCGCCTGGTTTAAGGACCATATTGGCTTCATTTCAATTTAGTTCTCCACACTCGTTTTAAGTCTCCTCTCCAAAATTCTTTCATATTATCTTTTCAAAGCGATGGCAGAAAGCAGATATCCCTCTGTAGTATGGATACACTCCCGTGAGTCTCTGCGTCGATCGATTCTCGCCATTCTTAAATATCTGTCACGATATTATTGCTCTTCCCCCCATTTCCTCTGGCCACCCTTCCTCTCCTCCACAAATCCAATTGCAACAGTCTCACACATCCCCGCACACCTCCTTCCCTACCCTTAACATTTCACAGTATATCCGTCTAATAACACTGTACTTCTTACCATCTCTTCATACTGTTATTTGTGGTCTCCACCTTCCCTTCCATTTGATATTGTCTGTTTTCATTTTTTCGATTTTTTCCCACCCGCTTGTTGTTCAACAGCGGATATCACCTGATGTTGTTTCTCGCTTTTCCCCGTGTTCGTCCCATATTTGCAACCAACCAAATCGAAAAAATACATCCCTGCATGGTAAACAAAAGTCCTGTCTGTGATTTTTTCAAATTCTTCCTTTTCTTTAGTTTGTAGTGGCAGTGCTAACACGAGAAATATGACCAACAACGCAATGCCTATTATATATTAGTTTCTTAGTTCCACCCATATCTTGTCTCAGTTGTTCACATATTCGCCACCAAGGACTCATGTCTGGAGCCCATACCCTTTTCATTACTTCGGCTCTATTTTTCCTAGGTAGCACTCCATCTCTATGTATTTCTGGGTATTCTCTCCTTCATCCAACTTCTAAACGCTTTATTTTTTCTTTATGGCTCGTCCTACCTCCTCGGTCCTCCAGACAGTGCTCCTTCTTCCTTGTGCTTCCCATACTTTTGATGTGCACATCATCCACTTCATTTCTCGCGCAGTTTATCCATCAGTTAATCATTCTAAAGATTATTTCTCCAACTTCTCTCCATCCGACTACCTAGCTCGTAACTACAGTTCACGGTTACCCTTCTGCATTCTCGGCTTTTTCACAAAGCTTATTGTAAGTTCTGTGGTGGCTCACCATCAATCCTTCTAGCTCTTCAATGTTAAAATACATGCTCACGTCTTTGCCACCTGGCGAGAAACTCTCGTCTCCTGAGATGCAAGGTAACAGAGGCCTTTTGTGTCACTATGAAACATACCCTGGACCCTGCCTTCCTGGCAGTACTCCACAACTTTTTCCTATCACCAATCTGCTGATCGAGTCCACTCGATACAGATCGTGGACACTCTTTACATACCGTTCAACCACATACCTTCCTGTTTGTTTGTCACGAAGTAAATTTATATGTCAATGCGAGTTCGACGTAATCTCTGGAGTACTTCTCTCCTCTTGTTCCATTTTCCGTACCACTTGATTCGACTGGGCTTGACGCTTCAATATTAACGTCAGTGTCGTGCCCGATCGAAGTTAAAGTTTTACCCATGGATTTGACCAATACATTCACGAGTGTCGTCTATCCGCATACGCGCGTGACAATTCTTCACGAACGAGTCGCCGTCCTCCTCTCTTCAACGTGGCGATGACCTCTCTGACTCTCTTCCATCAGGCTCGAGTTCGAAGCGCTCTGCCCAAGTCTTCGCGGTGTCTATACTTCTCGATATCTCTCCACCAACTCCCTGTACATTGCTGCCACTGTACTAGAAGTCACCCATTCTAAGTGGAATTACTTTTTCCTCTCCGTGCCCTTCATTCTAATCCTAATCAAAGGTATATTCTGTAGTTGTTCTTACAAAACTCTATTAATATATATTTCTTTCTTTACCGCCCCTTTACCCTGTGTACGCGGCTTTTATGAACATGAATTATACGTCCCACACTTCCTACCCCTCCCCACACTTCATCCATCACCGCCAAGACCACTATACTCACTTCTGTCATATATCAACATCCTCCCACTCTGAGCCAGCTGTTAATCCTCGGTGTTAAAAAAATACCGCCGACTCCCATATGTTTCTTCCCTCATCTCGTACCTTTACAATATACAATTATGAAGTTTTTATGCAGCATTACGGGTTGCCTGTTAAGTTATATTGCGTTTTCCACAATACTCCCCAAACACAATCCAATCCTGCCCTCCTCCATTCTACAGCTCCACCAACTCTCGCTCACTTCCTTTACCCTATTGCGTAGTTCTATAATCTAGATATAAGGTCCGCGGTGCTTAGTTCAAGTTGCCGTTGTCGATAATCTTTGATCCATTTTTCACCGTGTCTCAAAAACCGAACAAAATCCGTCAGGGTTCGAGCGCTTTTACTTGCTCATCGGTGAGCTACCTTTTATCCACATGCCGGCTAGCGTGTGCCGTGTCACAGGTTGCTGCTCGCCCTCGTACTGTTACATATCTCTATCATCGGTTCATATCATAGTTATACTACTATTATACTATATACCTACTATAAACTATAATGTACTATATATATTATTACCGAAACTCATAGTCAAACGTACACAAATATATATTAGTTATTATATATGAAACATATATATATTTATTACTATTAATATTAGTATTATGTATTTATATAGTATATATAGGTATAGTCGTATATATGTAGTAGCTTATATGAGGATAATAAATATCGTATACTTTACAAATTTAATAATACTATATATTTGTGATATATATATATATATCTTATATGTATATATAGTATATCTATATTATATATATGTATATACATATATATATAATATTATAGTTATATATAATAGTATAGAAAATATAATATATATATACTTATATAATTATAGTATACTATTTACTATAACTATAGCGTTTATATCATTAATAATACTATTATATATATAATTACTTACGTTATTTATATATATATATATATAATAAGTATATTATATTGTCATAATATAGTAGGGGATAGTTATAGCTACTCTATATATATATTACTATATATATATATTACTATATATATACGTGACTCTGAGCATATAAATCACTGAGTTTTATACTAATATAAATACGTCTAACTATTTCTCTATACCCTTACAGTTATATACAGTATATACATACTAATATATATAATCAGTACTATTGAAGGTGAAAATAAAGAATGTCAAGCTATCCCTATTACCTTCTATATTATATTATTAGTATAATAGTAATTATAATATCTACGATCATATCTCAGCTATAACCGCTATAATCTATTAATAATAGGTCGCAATCCGTACGTTATTCGGTATATAAGTAATATGGGGTAATATACTTGATAATGTATCAAGATATATAATAAATCATAGTATAAATAAAATATATAGATAATGACATTATACTATATATAATACATATTATATATTACTTATACTAGACATAGAGTTCAGCCACCTACTATCTACGTAAGTCGATTCAGTTGATGCCGACGAGTGATGATATAAAACATATATTAGTATTATTATAATATAAATAAGAAAAAAAAACAACTTTTATATTTATATACTTAAGCCTTTTGTGCAAGATACTTTTTCCAAATTTCTTAATGCTCAATACAGACTGCCTCGATAGTATCTAACTATATAATACTGAAGCTATATCCCTTATATTATATATAAATATATGATAAATATTACTATAAATAGTAACTTTAACTTTTATTTACTATAGGTATAATGTATAAGTATATAGTAGTATACTTACTATTATATATTCATATATCTAGATATATATACTATATTATATATATATCATAAAATATAGCATATCACTATAATATTATTACTATAATCATCAATTATATATATATATTTATCCTATATATATATACTTAAAATGTTCTATTTTTTGATATATATTTTTATTATACATTAAGTATATCCTTTCAAACTTAAATTATACTATGATATGACTGTGAAGTAAAATAATGAAGATATTTTCATATACTTAGAACGAAGCTAGTTGTTCCTGCTCCGACTCTGATGAACCAAATAATGAAATGCATTTATACTAATATTAGCTTACTTAATCAGTCGTGAGTGAACTCGCTACGTACAATATATTAAATATTACCTTATTACACTCGTCACTATTATAATTTCGCCTTGAAGATGAAGTGATTGAGGTTCGCTGAACTTCGCCTCTAAAATCTATACTTTTCCCATCCAGATAGTCCATCGAATAGTTAGTGGTGTATCTTTTACTCGTATCCTTTTGATCTATCATGGAAGATGTCCTCGACATTAATCTAACACCCAATCATATATATATACAGTTTAGAATCTCCTCTCTACTTATTCTCGCAGTAATAAACATTCCTTCCTTGCCTCCCGAAATTTCCTGACCGATTTATTCGTTCTAATCCTTCTGTACCTCTGTTTCTTATCATCTTTCAAATTCTTGCACACCTCAAATCGAGGACTATCACTCTGCGATTTACAGGAATTCGTTAATGTGACCTGGCAACTTGTGATATAGAGCATTCTTCCCCGGTTGCCATACAGAGCTTTGTATTTTAAATTCAAATTTCTATTATTAAATGTATATTTGCATCATTCTGTCTAAATGAATATTCCTTTTATTTTGTTCATTGAAATTCATATTTCATTTTCATAATAGCAAACATTTCTAATATATCTAGAGTTATAAATAGCTTCAATCAGAAGAAAATCATCTACTAGTACATGATAACTCTATCCCATCAGTGTCCCATTCTTCCTTCCTCTCGCTCACGAGTCAGAAAATCTCATGGTATCCTTTCCTTTCACGGTCCTCGATTCCGTGTTATCTGGTCTTCAATTATCAAATTTTGCTATTCTTTATTCCCCATGCACACATACCGATAACGAAGTGCATCCGCTATCTATAACCACACGTATTAGTATATCCATCCTTAGTTTTTTAACCTCACAAACCATCTCTCTCGTAATCGTCATTCATATTCCCACACCATCATTAATTTCCTATTGCAGTTTCAATTTATCATTTTGTCACTATCTTCTCAGACACTCAACATAGCGCCGCCTCTCGAGTGTGTGGATCTTCTCTCTTGCTGTCATCAGTATATGTTCTTTTCTCCTCTCTCTCTCTATTTATTTCTTTTTTTATTGCTTTTTCTGTTTTTTTCTTTACATCAGAACTACTTTGTAGTTTAGATCTATACCTCTTTTTTCGAAAAAACCATACGGATTCATTACTCGACAATTATACACAGGTAACGACATACCCTCATGCAAAAGCCCTAGCGCACTCATAAACTTTACCCCCTATCACATGCCGAATCGCATACGATTTTCACTACATCTGCCAAGCAGTCCGCTCTTCACCTTACCATTCTCACTACAGAAACTTACGTAAACGTCGCTACTACATTCTGCTATCTTATCCGTTCTCCTATTCTCTATATCATCACGTAATATTGTTATTTCTTTAAAATATTTCAAAACCTCAGATATTGCTCTCAATTGACCTCATCACATACTTAACATGACGTTCACACTGTTGCCTTTTGCACTTCAGCACAAAGAAAGTTTATTCTACCTTTTTGTTTAATTTCAAACCTCCTTTTTTTACCCATCTAATCCCCTCAAACCTCAAACTCTCTTCAGATTCGCCACACAAAACCACAATCATTGGCAACTATAACCAAGGAACCAATCCATCTATCTTCCATCTCCTTCATCTCTAACACTAATCCTCTGAGGACCACTACCTCATTTTAATCAGTTTTCCACAAGAGATAACCACCAATTACATGATAATTAACAAGTCATTCACTCTGTGTGAAAAGACCGTGACTAACTGCTCTAATTAGAACCGGTTTTAAAAGGAGTCATTCCAAAGTACACGACCGCGATTTTGTACCTACGTGGATTTTAAAGTCAATATTACAAGTATACTAGTGTATCCTTGATTCTCGTGTTCTCTGGTAACTATTGCGTAGAATTACATTAGTTTTTTTATTGCTATACATTTATTCACAAACAACTTATTATCTCTTCTATCTATCTATATATCTATTTTTATCTATCTTATCTATTTATATTTATTAGTATATTATATATATATATATATATAATAATATATATATAGATTTATATATAGTATATATATATATATATATATATATATATATATATACTATTTATAGTATATCTATATATGAGTATATACTAATCATATTATTCTTCTTACTTCTCTTTCTTCTCTATATGATAAGTAATGTCCAAATTTCCGGTCAGAAAAGAAGTGTCAAAATTCTTGATGAATTAGTATATTTTATTCAATAACAAAGGTTCCAGTATTAATATTAGGTTCCTTCGAAAGCTTTTTCTTGTAATAGGGTTTTGGGTTGAAGGTAAAGAATGCCGAAAGGATTTTTGGTTCCACTTCATTATGTGTTTTTATAATTATCAAGATGGGTCTTTAAACTTCGGAATAGATAGCAAATCAGATGGAGAAGAAAATCTGAATAATAAGGAGTATGTAAAGGAAGGTGTAAAGGAGGATGCAAAGGAAAGTGTAAAGGAGGATGTAAAGGAGTATGTAAAGGAAGGTGTAAAGGAGGATATAAAGGAAAGGGAAATGAGGATGTAAAGGAGGGTGTGTGAGTTTTAATTAATGAGATCTTCATTCTTTGCAAATGAGATCTTTTATTTTGTATTTCCAAATCCAATACCGACTCTGGTTCCAAATTCAATTACCGATTATTTTGGATTTCCGACTCCGATTTTGATTCCGATTCTAACATTTTATTGGATTTCCGATTCCGGTTCCAAATATTGAGAATCATTTATATCTTACTACGAATATAGAGAACTACGGAATATAGAGAATTTTTTATGAGATTAGCTCTCTAAATAACTTGGTAACTAGCTATTACTAAAAATTAAGTTTTTCAATAGGGTTATTACAACCGTATTAGCTTACTTGTTAAAATTATAAATACTAGTTATGTACTTGCGTGAATCACCATATATTTTCCGATGAAGAGCGGATTTACATATATTACAGTATATATTATAGGTATATATATATGTATATATATATTATAATATAGTATATATATATATATATATATATATAATATATATAGTATATATATATATATAATTTATTATAATAAATATATATATATATATATATATAGTAATATATAATATATATATATATATATATATATATATATATTACTATATTATACTATATATATATACTATATATGATATATAGTATATATTATATATATATATATATATATATATATTATATATATATTATTACATATATATATATATATATATTATATATAATAATATAATAAACTATAGTATATATATATATATATATTATATATTGTATATATATATGATATATATTGATATATATATATATATATAGTATATATATAATTTATATATATATATATATATATATATATATATATATATATATATATATATATATATATATTATACACATATTTATATAATATTAAAAATATATACACTAATATATATATAATATATATATTATATATATATATCATATATATATGAATATTATTATATGATTTATATATAGTATTATATATAATTATATATATATATATAGTATAGTATATATATATATATATATTACTATATATATATATATATATATATATATATATAAATATATATAGGATTACATATATATATATATACTTATTATTATATATTCATATATATATATATATATATTCTATATATATATATATATATAGTATATATTATATATAGTATATATATAGATATATATATATATTATATATATTATATATTATATTATATATATTATATATATATATATATATTTTACCTATATATAGTATATATATATATATTATATATATAATATATATATATATATTATATATATTATATATATATATTAATAATACAATTGGTATACGTCTCATAGATAGAGTATAGAAAGTATAGCATAAATAATATATATATTATAATATACGTATATATATATATATATATATATATATATATGAAAGAATGAGAAAAGCTAAAGAATAAGGAAGATTTTTTTTGGGATTAACGTCTCATCCATTTACTGATTTTTTTAATTAACCCTCATGATAATTAATTAGGGGCTTTTTTTTTCCTAAACCTTATGATTACTTTTTTCGCAAATAACTTTTACGCCATTTATTACAAGAAGATTTAGCAATAGCGTGCACCATCAACTCCACTGCTGATATTGCCTATCTCTTTTATCTATTTGAGGTGTATGTGTTAATTTAAATGTATATTGGTACAGTATATATATATATATATATAAATATATATATATATATATATAATATATATATATATATATTAATATATTTATATATATAATATAATATATTTTATATATATATATAATATATATAATCCAGGGGGAATTCGAAGGGATCTGAACCCCGAAATAATGCTACACAATTCAAAAAAAAAATTTGATGACGTGTTTTTTATTTTTAATTTATAAGACATAAATAATCTAATAAAAGTAATTGAAAGATATATATTAATAGAATTAAGAAAGAACATATCTTATGGTGTTTGAAGATTTTCTAGTAGGTTTAGTGAGCTGTTGAAAGTGCAAAAGGAGGATTTCTATCAGAGTCACTA
>JABUQX010037444.1:0-2500 GCA_015478945.1 Trachelipus rathkii | reverse complement strand
CTGAGATGTATGATGACCATTCCACATTCCCAAAAGTACTCATCAATATCTTTGAATTTTTTTTCATGGCGAACTTGTCATTTCATCTCACATTCTTCTTCGAAGCGTTTTTCTTTAACAGTTTCAAATAAAATGTTCATTTTATAATGTGGATCAACAATCTTACTAACAACATGAGTGCGACTATAATAAACATTAAATCCCTCTTTCAAATCAATGTCCTTCATAAAACATTTTCTCAAAACTTTCGAGAAGTTTTAGATTTCTTGTTTTGTATGGCCACCAAGTGTCATTATAATATATTAAAAGCAAACATTTGGTGTGCTCTGGACATTAAAACTATAACAAGAGATAACATTGATCTAGATATCTTTGCTTCAGATTTAAATCAAAATTATTCTTGTCTGATAATATTTATTTTAAGACTGTTTGCTGCGAATAGTTATTCATAAAACATCGACTGAGCAATGCCAAAATTATCTTAAACAAACTGCTTGTCATTTTGCAGACTAGGAACTTGGCAGTATCAGGAATGGTCAGCTATACAAAGATACAAAGCTCAAGTAAGCCTTTTGGCCATTTAATATTCCAGCTTTATGAATATCTAGAATAATCAATATAATAATAATAATAATAATAATATAATAATAATAAATATAATAATAATAATAATAATAATTAAATAAACAATTAATAATAATAAATCAATAATAATAAATAATAATAATAACTAACTAATAATAATAATACCATAAAAAGTTAATTAATAATAGTTAATTAATAATAATCAATAATAATAATAATATTATAATAATATAATATATAATCAATAATAATAATAATAATAATCAATAATAATAATAATAATAATAATAAAATTAATAATAATAATAATAATAATAATCATAAATAATCATAATAACAATTATAATAATAATAATATAATAAAATAATAATAATACTAATAATAATAATAAAATAATCAATGAATAATAATCAATAGATAATTAATAATTAATAAAATTGACATTTAATATTGATAAGATTGGTACTATAATATATTATATATATCATATATATATATATATCGATATATTATATATATATATATATATATATATATATATATATATATATTATATATATATATATATATCAGAGGCGGACTCCTGCACTCGTGCTACTCGTGCTCAGCACGAGTTAAATTATAGAAACTTTCTATTTTTACAATTTCTATAATTTACGAGTAAAGAATTCTTATTTTTTTTACATTACTTACATAATAAATAAAAGATTATGCAAAATTAAAAAAAATATAAATATAAACCCTATTAAATAACGCTTTTAACCAATTAAAAGGCATCTCTGCTCAAAGAGGAGAGCGGGGAACGTCGGACGCTGTCCGAATTCTGAATTTGCAGTACAAAATTTGTTTATAAATAGTGTTTATAATAATATGTTTAAATACTATACTTTATAAATATATACTTTCTATAAACAAATAGCTATTCTAATAAATAATAATTAATTTACTTTATTTAAAACATTAATGATCAGGACGTTAGATTATTATAGTTAGTTTATAATTATTTATAAAATATTATAAATATTATCGCTAACCATGAACAACCAAAGAAAACGTTGTTAATACATTAGAAACTTTTTTAGCAGGAATATCTAAGACGTATATATATATATATAATATATATATATACTATATATATTATATATATATATATTATATATATTATATATATTATATATCATATATATATATGTATTAATATATTATATATATATATATATCAGAGAGAGAGAGAGAGGAGAGCAGAGAGAGAAGAGAGAGGCAGACCGAGAGCACGGGTAAGTAAAGAAGGTTATGGAGTCGCCACTGATAGTATATATATATATATTATATATATATTATATATAATATATTACTATATTATTATATTATAATATTAGAGGTGAACAGCATTCCAAATTGAACCGAAACCGGATCCATTAGAGGCATAGTAATATATATATATAATATATATATATATATATATATTATATAATATATATATATAATATATATATATATAATTATAATATATTTATATATATATATATTATATAATTATATATATATTATATATATATATATATTATATGTAATATTATATTATATATAATATATTTATATTATTATTATATATTTATATATATATATATATATTTAAATATATATATATATATATATATATATATATATATATATCATATATATAGTAGATATATATTATATATATACATACATTACCCTTTTGATGGCCTCACTTCATATCCTATATACTAAATGAAAGTTATATTCTTTGTATATGAAATTGACGCTTCGTGGAATGTAGTAATTACATTTGTATAAATATGTTAAAAAGATTTTCTTTAGAGGTAATTGTAATAATCGTGTGTTATTAATAACTTGGGCTTCTCTAAAGTAATTTTAAGGGATCTCTCC
>JABUQX010037443.1:15000-21726 GCA_015478945.1 Trachelipus rathkii | reverse complement strand
CCAGAGGAGATCTTTTTTAGAACATCCTTTTTGCACAGGAGCTGTGTACTGCCTTTGAAGGAGGGTCAAGTGGGGTCGGAGCTGCTCAACAGACATGAGACACCCAGCAAAAAGGGTCAGACCATCATTCTCCAGTCTATTGAGAATTATTTAAACAGAAGAGAGCTCATGAGTTACTTTTATAATAAGTGTTTTATTTAAGTAGAGGTTAACTATAAGTGTTGTCACAACTAAAAGGTTAAAAAACTAACAGACTACCGTCCATACAAAAATTTTCGAATTTGAAATAACAAGTTTCATTTGTCATATAATATCATTTCTCATTAAATATTTTTGCTTCTAGATTTCTGCTACATGACATGGGCCTATTCACATTGTGAAGTCTGATTCTTTGTCGGAATTCCTGTCCTACCTGATTCTGATTTCCATCTCCCTCCAGAAAAAAGAGGATGAGGGGATATCTTAATGTCTATGCATAATTGGAAGGCTGATTTAACAACATTAGTCAGTAAGGTCAGTTATGTGGCCACAACCGCAGACAGTTGGACTGGGAACAACAACAAACAGGAGTTTTCTGGGGATGACGGTTTACTGGATTAATTTAAATACTTTGAAGAGAGAGAAAAGGCTATCCTTGCCTGTAAGAGAGTTTATCTGTTTCTCAACTAGCACGTCCTAGCAGCAATATTACGGATATTCCATCAACAATTTGGCATTGGACAGCATAATGTCAGTAAAAATCAATATGAAATAATAACGTTGAAATGCTGAAAAAAATCATAACTCCAAATTAATAAGGAAAGAACTAAATTAAAAAAAAAAATTACTCAGGTTGTCTGCATTACAACAGATAAAGGTGCAAATTTCTGTGCGCCTTTCGGGTGGATGCTCATGCAGAACGGGTGACGAGAGGAAGAAGAACAGGCACTATTGCAGAGATAGTGGTTATGCGGGAAGAGATGGAGCATATTAGTGACACAGAGGTTTCTGCCGACAAAACCTCTCCAGCTAGAAAAATCTGCTTGAAGAACATGATACACTTAGCCTAACTCATCGCCGTTGCATTTCCTAAACATTAAACATCTTGGCTACTAAAGGATGTTCAATGTTCTCGGTTGGATCCAATGGTGCCAAGGATCCATTCATAAGAAACTTTACCAAAGCACGGATTGTGGAATGCCAAAGCAGGAAACTAAAACTGCTGCGAGCATCTAGCAGGATATCGCGGCCGCGCTTAAAACAGAGGGGGTACTAGCATGAATTCCCTCTCGATTCTATAAAAGACCTCGCTTAAGAATCCTTGATGCGTCGCATGACCAAATTAAACAACATTTGTTGGAGCAAACAAGCCTTGTCTTCCAGCAATTTAATAAAAGTGATAAGGATGTAATTGCGGAGTACATCGAAATAATGACGCCTATTGCTGTTAGGTTTGATATGTTTGCGGAGAGAAGACTGTATGCGAGTCCTATTGCATAATCTCTTCCTCCTTAAGGACAAGATCGGGAATGCAACGAGAGTTGGAAAAATTTAAAACTATGCCAAAAACTTAAGTCAACTACTTGCTAAAGCAACAAAAGAAGGTAAAGAAAAGGGCTTTGAAACCGAGGTTCAGCAGTATCTTTGAGACGATGTTTGATTTGCTTATGGCAAACAGCCCCTGCATTCTCACTTCAACCGGGTGGTAACGTAGGTTTAACTGAGGGAAGTACCTAAGCCTGCCAAGACCAGGATACTGAAGGAAATAAAGTGTAATATTGCTGCATCTTACTCGTCAATTAAGGACTGAAGGTGATGGGACTGAGTCTGAAAGTGATCCATTTATGGTGCGTTTTATTTTTATAATTTGGAACTAACTTAGTATCTTTTATATTAATTATATAATATATATATATATATATATATTATATATTAGTATAATAATATATATATATATATATATATATATATTATATATATTAATTTTATATATTTAATATATAAATTAATATTATGTATATATATATATATATATATATATATATATTTTAACAGAGAAAGTTAAGAGTTATATATATATATCTATAATATATTATATATTATATATATATAATATATAATATATATATATATTATATATATTATATATATATATTTATATATATATTATATATATATATATATATCTACAATTTATACATTACATAGTATATTCACAATACACTGAAATAATGTTCAAATGAAACTTAAAAAGATTTGAGTTCTTGATACCATTTCTAAATTTTTCAGAAACTGAAGGGCCCATATATCCAGCAGACACCTCTGGAGGAGAAGTTGGAACAAATCTTGGATAGTTGGGCTGCAGTAAATGTTCACCATAGTACCCCTCTCACTGGAAAAATGTTTCCGTGTGAATACCAGGAAGTCTGGGTGGACTTGTTTATTAAATATAATACCCCATACCCAGTCAGGGGCCGTGGATAGGTTGTTTAGTCAAGGCTCCGATTCTAAGAGCAAAGAGGGCATCCATGGCATCAGCAATTTTGAAAAAATTTATCAAAATGAAAGGAAATATGACCCTGATCAGAATGCAAGAGAAGAGCGAGGAGGAAGAGATCACAGATATATCTACATGATAAAATCTTCTCATTTTTTGTTATATAGCTATTTGCATTTTTTCATTAAAATTTAAAACTAATTCATCTTTTAAATACTTGCGCTTTAGTTTTTTTTATATCTTTTTTTTGCGCTCTCTAAATTTGGTGCTTTTAAAAAAATTTCCCTTTGCGGACATGTGCGCTTTGCGCATTCGGACCTAATTTTTTTGAAAATTGTGCGCTTTTTGCGCTTGCGGACTAAGTTTGTCTCACTGTCCGCTCTAAAGTTTAAATTTGGCGCGCCCCCTCGTGATAATATTATATGATTATATATTAGTATATAATATATATATATATATATAGTATTTATATATATTATTGTATATGTATATATATTATATAATTATATATATCCTATTATTATATAATATTATAATATATTTATGTGAATAAATAACCCCTACAGTAATTTTCACACTGCTGAGGATGAATTCTGGGCCTACGAGATGTCCGCGGGTAAGTGTTTGACCGACTCAGTCTGCCTGACCATGGATTCCATGTTGCACGCGGACATCTGTTAGGGCCCAGGTTCCATCCCAGGAGTGTGAAATTACTTAAGGGTTATTTTTCAAATACTATCACACTGCGATGAATTATAGCAGTGTTGGTCTTATTATATATATATATATATATTAATTATATATATAGGTAGTATATATATATATAGTATTATATATATTATATTATATATATATTATATACACGCCCGCCGCCCTTTATATATATATATATATATATATATATTATACTATATATATATATTATATATAATATAATATATTAATATATATATCTATATATATAATAGTATTATATAGTATATATATATATATATATATATAGTATATAGTATTCAAGAAGAAGTTATAGGAGGATACAGAAGAGCTGAAATAATCCTGCAAGCTATCATCACAGAGTTGGTTGTTAGGTAGCTTAATAGCTGTGATTGTTTGCGTACAATCTATTGAAGTCGCTGCTTTTGTCTCAGAATAGACTTGGATGAATTGAGGTCTCTTCTGAGTCTCCATTTTTTTAAATCTATGGTCAATGTGTTTTGCTTTAGAAATTTGGAGGTTTTGTATTTTAGCAAATAATCTTCAGCTTGGTGATTAATCTTTTCTCTGTTTTTGGGAACATCTTTTTCAGGAAATTGAGTAATGGTGGGAGACAGATTAGGGGAAATAGACGCAGGCCTCTTACGTGAGTTTGGCGATCTCATCTGAAGGGTATGAGACAGTGTCTTGGCAGGAAATGCTCTCCAAGCTTTTGTAATTGGAATGAACAACTTAGTTTTTCATTGTTAGTTGGTTGAAAACTAATACTCGAGATTAGGGTTGTTGACGGCCTTTTGAATGGGAGATTGGATCAAGGGCTGCTTTTGGACTATTTGAGAAGTCGTAGTATAGGCAATGCAGTCGAGCTGATTGCAGTAACTGCTTTAGGGGAAGGTTTCTACTGGAATGGAGTTGTGTCGGTGGAATAGCACTTGGAGGCATTGGGGGGGGGGATGCTGCAATTGTAGCATAAGATTGCCTTTGTCTTGTGGGATATATGTCTTCTGAGCTGCTGTTTATTTTGTGCTTATTGCATCGTCTCCTGCTCAATTTTTGTATGGTACATAAATCCAAATTTTCCTGTTCAAACAGGTAAGACAGGTATTTTCACAGGAAATGTGAAATTCTTCTCCTCAAACTGGGGATATTTCATGCGGTCCCTTACATTATTATCGGGGATGACCAAACCATTGTCATTTAAAGCAACGTCTGGGTTGGAGAATAAACGTAGAAACACTGTAGCTTGTAAACCCTATTTTCACCTTTGAAGGTGGAAAAGGGGTACTAAAGGTCAGCAATAAACGTTGATTTAGGGCACAGGAGAGTCCCGACGAGGGGGAAATCTATAAACGTTTGTAATTGGAAATCTTTCCTGCTGAAGATTTCTTAAAACTGACAGCAATATCTTCGTTTTTCTGTTCTAAAGAATAAATAGCACCTTTGGAAGCGTTTCCTATTTCATTGGAGTGGAAATAAGAGGAATGTTTCCGAGAAACGTTAAGGATGACAAGATGGATCTTTGATTCAGGGTAGTAGCTTGAACAAGAAGGGACCCATTTCACATTAATGTGACTGGGGGGTCTTCAACTCCTAAAGCTTTTTCAAGTGCATCACTAAGAATAATGGTTCTTTGCTCAATAAGACTTTGGAGGTAGTTGATCGCAATAAGTAATATATTGGGAATGATGTGTCAGCTGCCATTTCGGGGGGGGGGGAGCAGCATATGGAGTAAACAAATGAGAACGACTATGACGGGGGCACCTTTTCGGGATTGCTCCGACCATTTATGTTGGCTTGGCCACTGGGTGTCAAGGGCATACAGGCCGACGAATCGCTAAGGTTATGCAGAAGAATTTCAGGTGTAGTAGAAGGCATAAAAGCGGAAACATTTGCTAGTCTAGAAATAGGAGGGACCGAGATGGGGTCAGGCTGGGAACCAGACAGATGGTAATTGTTGTAGTTGTGCCTGCCTTGGTTTAATAACGTTTTTTCTTGAAGAGCCAGTTTCGTAATAATTAAACCTCAGACTTCTCCATAAATTAACAGCTAATTATAACATAAAACAAATGAAACATAAAAGTGAGAATAACAGGATGGGCTGGAAAGGCGTATATTTTATAAGGGAGGGTAGTCCTTCTCCCATAACAGGTAACAGGCCACAGAGACCCACACAACTTTCCGGAACCCACTCTTGTAGGGTAGGCTATGGATGTGGCCTCGGAAGAGCCTTCCGGAATTCCACGCCGGTTTAACCCCCGGGAACCACACGGAACCTAAATAACTTCTCATTATAGCACGAATTGATACACCAAAGTGCAGGACAGCCTCCTCGCCGGTTAGCTTGAAGATTCGGGTCCCCTACAATTAGCGACCAGGTCAAAGGCAAGCGAAAGGAACGGTTTTTCTCCTGTACCCTCATCCACGGGGAAGAAGTGTGAGGTGGATTGAAAGCTCATGCAGGAAGACACACCGGATGGCCCATGGAGCTGTGACGAAAAAAAAGTTAGGACAACCTCTTTTGGAAAGAGGTAAAGTACATACAAGTACCCAAAGGGACTGATGGGTGGAAATTCAGAAAACAAAAAAAAAAAAAAAAAAAAAAAAAAAAAAAAAAAAAAAAAAAAAAAAAAACTGCGATAGAGAACTAAGGCTGAGAGATGTAGATAATTCGAAAATGAGGGAAGAGAAAACAGATTAAAAGATTCATACGTGACAAATGCACATACTAGTGCTGGGGCGAGAGGGACACACAAAATCCCCCAAGTATTGGTTCTTGTCACTATGCTACATTCCAGATTATTCAACAAGAGTATAACACAGTAACAAAAAACAATCGATATCCCCTCTGCGGGGATATATATATATATATATATATATATATATATATATATATATATAAATATATATATATATATATATATATATAGATATATATATTATTATATATATATATATATATATATATATATATATATATATATAATATATATATATATTTATATTATATATATATATATTATATATATATATATATATATATATAATTATATTATATATATATATATATATATATGTATTATATATATATATATAGTATATATATATATATAATATATTATATATATATATATATTGTTATATAATATAATATATATATATTAGTATTATATATATATATATTATATATTTATATTTATATATATATATATATATATATATATATATATATATATATATATATATATATTATATATATATTATATATATATTAGGGTAGTGTGCAAGTCTATTTTCGAAAGAGAATAGAGGATGGCATCTAAATGAATCTGATGCCAAGTAAATGTCATGCAGATGAATGATAACAAAATGAAACAATAATTATTAATAATTATCTGCCCAAATTTGATTTAATCATGAAATGGCAATAATAATAATAAATAATAATAATTTAAAAGCATTTGCTGCATATTTTTGAAGATGCATTTTATAATATATATATATATATATATATATATATATATATTATATATATATAT
>JABUQX010037443.1:0-10000 GCA_015478945.1 Trachelipus rathkii | reverse complement strand
GGGTATTAGGTTTATTGCATCGTCGATCATATAGGTTAGATTTTGGTTTATGACCCTCCTAGTTCAGGTTAACAATAGTTTTGTTAAGTATACACAGAATCAAGATATGAATTTCATCAAGGCTTTGTTTTAAAACAATTATTTTACCTACCTACTTTAAAATCCTTTCACGGTGTTTTTAACACTGGTAAAACATTTTCTTTCTCATGGAAAATGAGTCTTTATTTTATCTTTATTATTTAATTTTTATATTTTGAAAATTTCATATCTTCTTATATCATTTTTATTTATTGTTAGTATATATACTAACAATAATATGAATTTTTTTTTTACATAAAGCAAAAATTAACGGATCCATATAACTCACAAGGTTTATATATATATATATATATAATATTATATATATTTATAATATATTATATATATTATATAATATAAATATATATATATATATATATATATATATATATATATATATATATATATATATTCTTATCTTCCTCTTGGGACCACAGGTTGAGAGAGGGGTGCATAACATACACCGAGAACAAAATAGTTAAGTAGAAGATGACGTAAATCGAAAAGAAAGCCAACCCATACCCTCCCCCAATACCCAATATAAAAAAGATCGAACACTTTTAATCCCATTCAGAAGCCTACCACCAAACCAGGGTTGTGAGTCGGTAGTCGGAGTCGGGGAGTCGGTAGTTTGAAGAGAGTGGAGTCGGAGTCGGCAATTATTGAAAAGAAGGGTGGAGTCGGAGTCGGTAATTTTTGAAGAGGGTGGGAGTCGGAGTCGTAATTTTCAAAAGACTGGAGTCGGAGTCGAGCAATTTTTTCAAAAGGTGGAGTCGAGTTTCGAAAGATTTTGAACCGACTCCACAACCCTGCCACCAACACCATATATCACTGACATCTGTCACAGAGCTTCCCTATTAATGACTGTTGCAAGTCCATAAAATCTAAATACATTTGTTCTTTCTCTCTCATTTCTCACTCATTTGCTTTCAATGTAAAAATTTGATCCACAGATCCTCTTACCACTTCTAAATGCATCTTCTTCCTCAACAACAATCAACCCCCTCAGACACTTAAACACCCTTTCCAACCAAAATATCAGCATATATATATATAATATATATATATTATATATAATATATATATATATATTAGATATATATAATATATATATATATATATATATATATATATATATATCTTCAAAACAATATTCAATAAATTAATTCCCTATAGTTTCTACATTTCCTTTGATGGCCCTTTATTCTTATAAAAGGGTACAATCGCTGCTCTCCTCCAATCCTTTGGATCTACACCCTCCACAATCTCTCTATTACACAACTTCCATATCCAGTCAATCGCAATCTCACTTCCATTCTTTATCATTTCACCAGCAACTCCATCTATACTTGCTGATGATTTACCATTCTTCAACTTACTCTCTTAATACGAAGATTTGGAAACATCTTAATTCTTCAAATCTAATCTCTGATCGCCAGTAGGGAATTTGTAAGAAACGCTCTTCTGCTATTAGGAATTTTGGTGAATCTTTGCTGTGGGGCTAGACATATGGTAAGACATTCAATACTGTCAGGGAAAAAAGCTTTCATTTCGAAACTTCCCTCCTAAGGTATCTCTTCTCTCTGATTTCCTTTCCGGTCGTTCTATAGCAACTGCTGTTCCTCCTTTAAATCTATTAATAAATAGTGGTGTTCCTCAAGGTTCTCTCCTAGACCCACCTCTTTTCATACATTTCATTAAGGACATACTTTCTATCATTTTGTCTTCAATCAATTCCCATCTCTATGACTCCCAAACTTTATTACTCCTTTCAATTTGGGAGTAGACCCTCTCAACACACAATCACTAACACTTCTTCATCACTGACAATGTTAAGCAAATTTTCGAGTTGTTACCTCTACACTCTCCTAGCGTCCATTTCATCAGTCACGAAAGTACCTTCAATATTAATTATTCTAAGAAGATTCCTCTTACCCTCGTTCTTAACCTTTTGTACCTCCTTTCAGAAGAGCTTCTTATTCCCTTGTAAGTCTTCACTAATCCTCCTTCCAAATTGTTCATTTAACTCATTTTTTATCTCTTATGTATGCAACATTTAGTTCTCCTCTTTTCTTCTTTACAAACACCTTACTTTCGAAACCTCATCATTTGCTTTAAGAACTTCATTCAAACTCTCTTTTTCACTTTCAACTGCTTATGTGAACCGTCAATAATGCAGACATCATTCACTGAAATATTCAATTCACATATATTATTATATATATATTATATATATAATTATATATATATATATATATATATATATATATATATATATATATATATATATATATATATATATGTTTTTGTAAAGTGTGAGCAAAACTGACGGGAATGTATATATATTATATATTATATTAATTATATATATATATATATATAATATATATTATTAAAACTTTTGCTTCTACCTCCACTCTAGAAGATTCCAGAGCTACTCCTCCTTTTAAACCTCCCTACAACTTATTAATATCTAACATTTGTAATTCTTTCTTCTGATTTCTGATCTTCTTAATCTTTTCTCTGATTCTTGTCCTCCGCTATTGGGCATTTTGTTGAATCCTTTTCTATGGGCTACGACATAGGTAAGACATTTGATAGAATCTGGTAAAAAGCTTTGATTTATCTAAACTTCCCTCTTACGGTATCTATCCTTCTCTACGATTTCCTTTCATATCGTTCTATAGCAGCTTTGGTAGACGGCTAACATTCATCCTTTAAATCTTAATAGTGGTGTTCCTAAAGGATCTGTGAAATCTCCCTCTCCCCCCCAAAACTCTCTTTCTACTTTTCATTAATAGACCTCTCCATCACTTGGTCTCCTATCCACTTCTGTCCCAATGACTCCACCCTTCGTTACTCCTTCAAATTTTGAAGTCGACCCAATTAACAGCAATTAAAGCATACCAGTGACCTCTGATCTTTTTCGTATCTCTAACTGCGGCAAAGAAAACATGGCAGTTTTCAATGCCTTAAAAAAAATTTTCAATACAAATTTTTTTCACATTAAAAATATTACGAGCATTTGCGTATTGTATTACATTATAATATATTATACCGTTATTATATATATATATATATATATATAATATATATATATATATATATATATATATATATAATATATATATATATATATATATATATATATATATATATATATATAATATATATATATATATATACGGTATATATATATATATATATATATATATATATATATTATATATATATATATAATATATATATAATAATATATATATATATATAGTTATATATATATTTTATATAGTGATGGACGATTAATCGGAATCGGCATCGGAATCGGCTGTTTTTCAGGAATCGGAATCGGAATCGGAATCGGCAAAATTTTTTTGAATCGCTAAACGATTTTTCAGTATCCAATCTGGAAGTGATGCTTCAATCGATCTTTATATTTCAAAAGACCAGCTTTCGAAGTCTGCCGTATTGATTTTTAACTTCAGTTCTCCTAATTCTATTTTAATTAAGAAAACTGGAATTGAGCGCGCATCTTAACGAGAGACATAAGATTATCATGTTAGGATTTTCAGACATGGTGAGGTAACATTTGCAATGTTTCGTCTAGTCATGTTATGTAATATGTGTTTGATAATTAATATAACCCGTGAACTCGTAAGTGAGCTGTGAAATATTTGCCTTGTAGGTTTGTAATAATTGGTGCTATTGAATATAAATGCTATCCTTCGATTTTCACCTCTTTTCACGTATCTCACACAGCATTTAAATAAGTGATTGTCTTCAAAAATGTTATGGAAGAAATTAATTATTCCTGCTAATAAAATTATGTTATAGTAAGGATTAGAAGCACCCTAAATATGGCTGCAGGAGTTACACAAGCAGGATTTCCAGGAGATTACCTTTGCTTTTTCCACTCTTTTGTACCCACTATGTTATGCCATATTTGACAGAGAGACGCTGAAAAAAAATAATCCAGATGCAAACAAATCGTAGGTCATTTTAATCACTCGCCTCAAGCTGTTGCCAAGTATGAAGAATATCAAAACTAGATTTAATTTTACCACAGCACATATTTATTCAGAATGTACAAACCAGATGTAATACCCAGTATCATATGCTTTCAAAAATATTTTGAACAAAAGACGGCTCTCATTTCAAATTGCAGTGATCATTCAAATCCTGCATGTTAGAACAACGGAAAGTTCTTGAAAAATTGCACAAATACTTAAAAATTTTGTTTTAATTTGTACAAATTTATTGAGCACAAGGAATCATTGGCATCGGAAATAATCCCAAATATGAAAGTTATTTGCAGGTTTTTTTTGAAAAGAGTTAGAAAAAAAGGACTATTTGAGGACTTGGGTCTACAGTATCAGCATGGAAAAATTCGGTAAAAAATAGATTCAGCATTTACTTTACTGATTAAGAATCTTGTGCTTGCTATACCTATCTTGATCCACTCTTTATTAAAAACTACATTCCTTGAGGATGAATATAACAATAAAAAAGTTGGAAATATTCTTAAGCAATGGATGTGCGAAGATGCATGTTGTATAAAGGAAAGGAAGAACAGTTTCCACTACTTTAAACCATTCTTCAGATTCTTCTCATTTATCAACAGAATAGACGAAAGGTGATAAGAAATAATAGTTTAACTTCAGTTTTGAAAAGCTGTTTTTTAGAATTGTAAAGACGAAAGACTTTAAAAACAGCGAGAAAACTTATTCCTAAAGAGGAAAGACACATATATTGAAAAATTAAAAGATGTTTATAAAAGTAGAAATCAGCCAATATTAAAATATGAAACTTATTTAAAAATTCAGAAAGTCCCTTACAATGGTGGGCATCGAATAAAGGTATCTTTCAGCATTTGGGTGTCTGCTTGAAAATATTTAAGCTCGCCCCCCTTTTCGTGGAAAGTAAAAGACTCTCAGGATTGGAGGATCAATTTATTCTCCGTAAAAAAATTCGGATGCACTCAGAAACGCGAGAAATGTTTAATGTTTTTGAACTACAATTTAAGTCATGCTTTGACTACAAATAAATAATGATAATTTTTCTCCAAGATCTTACTTTCAGTAAATTAAAGAAGGAATTTTTTTTAAAACAAAAAATGACAAAACTGTTCATTTATTGTAAGATTTTTAAATATTGCTATTATTTTTCAGTGGTTAAATGAATAAAAGGTAATTAACTAATTATTTCTTTAGCAAAGATAAAATATAAGAGAATTCTAAAATAACATTAATTAATAAGGTTTTAAATATCTTAAAATTAGTTCATTTAGCAAAATTAGGCATTATTAATATATATATATATATATATATAATATATAATATATAATATATTATATATATATATATAGATATATATATATAATATATATATTATATATATATATTATATATATAGTATATATATATATAAAGATCCGGAATCGAATCGGAATCGGCACTTTGACAGGTATCGGTATCGCATCGGCTGGAAATTTGGGATCGTCCCATCACTAATATACTATATTATATATATATATATATAATATATATATATATATTATATATATATATATATTATATATGAGTTTTTATATATGTGTCTGTTGATATATGCTAAAAATATATTATATATATATATATATATTTATATATTATATATAATATATATATATATATATAGTATATATTAATATGATATATATATGCAAAGAAACGCTCTATTTTTGTATAAGAAATTAAATTTCGTATAAAATTAAGTAATGTCGTAGTATGGGTGTCGCCATTTGAGAAATAATTGCCAAAAAATTTACATAGAATCGGTTTTTAAAGTTCTTGCCGTTTTAGTTTCCTTTAATGACTGTAATTAAAGCATATATCATGCGTGTGAAAATTGGGAAACTATCAAAACGTTTTAACTTCTTTAAGTAGGTCTCCTTCACACACACACAACATATATATATATATATAATATATATATATATAATATATAATATATATATATATATAGTATATATTATATTATATATAATATATATAATATAATATATATATAGTATATATATTATATATATATATATATATATATATATATAAAGATTGTTGAAATCCGCATAAGTCTTTGCATATGCGCTACATTAGGACTGTTACAAAGATTCGGATCAGCATTTGTGTTGGTGTACAAAAAAAAAGAAAAAAGAAAAAGAAAAAAAAAGATCTATATTCTCATATACGGAACATCCGCCGAAATTGAAATACCGTAACTGTATTCGGAATTTTAATTCACTAATATACTCTAATACACGGCTTATCTTAAACAAGTTTGATATTTATCGAAATTATTATTATTATTATTATTATTATTATTATTATTATTATTATTATTATTATTATTATTATCATAATATCGAGTGATACTGATATTTTATATCAATTAATGGGTAAAAAAATCGAAATATATATAAAGTTAGCTAAGTTACGAACGTTGCCAAGAAAGACACGGTTTGGTTAAATATGTCGATATAACTATCGATAGATGTCAGAAACTTTCTCAAAGTTTACCTATATATATATATATATTATATATATATATATATATATATATATATATATATTATATATAATTATATAATATATAATATATATATTATATATATATATATATATAGTTATGGAACCATTTTGGTTAGTGTCTTATAAATTTAACCCTTCATATTAGGGGGTCTTAGAGAGGAGCTCGTATCCCCGGAAACTAGTACTTCCGCTTTTGATGACTTAACCTCGTCGTAGGCGAGGTTACCTATCCTGTATAGCCCGTAGGTAGATGCAGCCCCTCTAAAGATTTTCCAAAGCAACGGCTAACCACGCTCTCTACGAAAGGACTCACGGATTACATCTTCAGATGAACTTCCATTTTTGGTCTCTTCAGCTCTGCAGTTAAAATAGAAGAAAGATTCATCCATGTACCGTAAGAAGTGAATCACCAACAGTATATATTTAGTAGTACGTACAATACAATGGCAGACCAAATACCACTGCTACGATATATATTGGTTATCTTGATAGAA
This sequence comes from Trachelipus rathkii, assembly GCA_015478945.1. Lineage (NCBI taxonomy): Eukaryota > Metazoa > Arthropoda > Malacostraca > Isopoda > Trachelipodidae > Trachelipus > Trachelipus rathkii. Next base: position 2,862 of record JABUQX010037443.1, on the reverse strand, counting down.
TGAAGAGGAATCAATTTCAATATAGTGATATGTTTAATACAAATGGAGGACCTCATACCACTACCACTATATTATCTTCATTCAAGCTGTGTCCTTCCTTCAAAATTGCAACAGAGAATTCAACATAAAGCTTCATAGATTCCTCACGGATGGTTCCGCAAGCTTAAAATGTATTTGATATCCAAATAATTGGATAGATGTGATCTTGGTAAATCTCAAATAGTTTTCTTTAAATACACCCGTTTATATTGAAAATACATTTTTATCAGTAACCCTTCAAAGCACTCTTTTTCTTCAAGTAATTATAAACAATATAAAAAATAAAAGCACTATATGAATTTTGAGTACATGTCACTTTCATTATATAGTATTCTTATTATTTATATTTTATATTGTACCCAAAGATAAATTTAAGTGTGAAATAGTGAAGTTAAACCTAGATTGCATTTTCTGTAAAATATGAGAATTTAAAGAAAACGAATTTGGATTGGCATTTTTTAACGATATTATTTCGGAACAAAATACATTTTGATTAAACTTTTATTTAATGCACTTATCATTGCAATATGTTATTAAATAATGAAATTTCTATTGTAATGACATTTTGTATCATGATTTATACCTTAGTTATGTAAATAACTTGTACTTTGATGCAAATTGTAATCTCCGATCTTCCTGCCTTTTTTTGTTTTTAATTCCCCCCTTTCTTCCTCATGCTCGAGGAAAACAAATTGGACTTTAGAATTTAGATTGCATTTACGCAAGATGCTTATATATAACAAGATTTACAAAAAAAATCCATTTAATCGCCTTCAAGTCAGAGAACTTGCCAAATATAGTTGAACGTGTTTTTTAATAAAGTATTCTATTCAAACCAAAAACTGAGGTTTTATTATCCTGCCAAGAAAGACTGGCCTCTTCGAATACTAGATGGAGGAACAAGCCAGAGGAGATAACTACAAGCTCTCTACTGGTGCTGGAGCCGGTGCGGTGCCAAGTTAATAAATATTTGTTTAGCTCTGATATTTGTATCAAAATATAATGTATGTATGATACCGAGATTTCGAATACTGAGGGTTTCAGAACCCTGGAGGGTGTCTGGGGATCCCCCCGGAGGGGTTCCCAACTGAAATAGAAGAAGAAATGCATGGAATGCAAAACAGAAGAAGAAAGGAAGAAGGAGTAAGGATGAATATGAGAAAGATTCAGAGTTGGTACCTGCACCGGTGCTGAGTTAGTAAACATTCGTTTAACCGCATATGGTGTAAAGTTTATGTTTATAGTCGTGTAGAGCTCAAATATGATAGTTTCAAGTTTGTAAAGGAGTGCAGTGCAGAGAAGAAGGAGGAAGGAGAAGGGAAGAGGAAAGTCCATGTGTCGGGCAAATGAGCCATAGCCTGCACCGGTGCTGAAGCCGATGTAGTGTCGAGTTAGTAAACATTCGTTTAGCCCCATAATGGTATTTTTTTTTTATTTTTAATTTATTTTCAAAGTTTTATTATTATTTATTTATTTTTAATTTTATTTATTTTTAAAAACTATTATGTTTTAAATTATTTATTTTAATTTTACTTATTTAAATTTATTTTTCTAACTTTATTTTTTATAAGTTTCATTTTACATTTATACTTTGTTTAATTTTTTTATTTTAATTTTTATTTATTTTTAAATTTTTAATATTTTTTCAATTTATTGTTAATTTTATTTATTTCTTAAAAATTTTTGTTTTAAAACTTTTTATTTATTTATTTTAATTTTACTTATTTAAGTTTATTTTTCAAACTTTATTTTTTTATAATTTTTAATTTACATTTATACTTTGTGTTTAATTTTTTTTATTTTAATTTTTATTCATTTTTAATTTTATTTTGTTTTGAAACTTTTTTTTTTTTAATTTTATTTATTTAAATCTATTTTTAAAATTTTTATTTATTTTTTAAGTTTATTTATTAAAAAAATGTATTTTTTAAAAAACTTTTATTTATTTCTAATTTTTTTTCTTTAAAACTTTTGTTCTTACTAAAAATTTTATTATTTTTATGTTTATAACGAAAAAAAAATTGCATTTTTACACACCCTAAAGCAATTAATAAACCTCCAAGACCAGTGTCACCATGACCTAAGAGATTCCTCTTGAATAGGAGCTATGCCCGTGAGGGTGAATTACCTAAGAGAGTTCCCTGTCCTTGAATAGGGCTGATAGCCCGTGAGGTGTGAATACCTAGAGAGATTCCCCTCTTGAATAGGGGTCATGCCCGTGAGTGTGAATACCTAGAGACCCTCTTGAATAGGGTGTTATGCCGTGAGTGTGAAATAATAGAGAAAGTTCCCCTCCTTTGAATGGGCTATGCCCGTGAGGTGTCGATTACCTAGGAATTCCCTCCGAATAGGCTATGCCCGTGAGTTGGATACTAGAGAAGTTTCACCCTCCTTGAATTGGGCTTGCGTGAGTTATTTTTTAAAAAACCCTAAAAAAAGGGGTGAAATTTTTCGCCCCCCCCCTCCTTGAATAGGGCTATGCCGTGAGGTTGTGAATTACCTAAAGAAGTTCCCCTCCTTGAATAGGCTATGCCCGTACGTGATGTGTGAATTACCTAGAGAGTTCCCCGCCTTGAATATGGCTATTGCCCGTGATGTGTGATTACCTAAGAATTCCCCTCCTTGAATAGGCTATGCCCGTTAGGTGTGTTTTACCTAGAGAAGTTCCCCTCCTTGATAGGGCTTGCGCGTGATGTGTGAATTACCTAGAGAAGCTTCCCTCCTTGAAATAGCCTATGCCCATGAGTGTGATTACCTAGCAGAAGTTCCCTAATTGAAAAGGCATGTCGTGAGGTGTGAAATACCGAGAGAAGTTCCCCTCCT
>JABUQX010037442.1:0-27826 GCA_015478945.1 Trachelipus rathkii | reverse complement strand
AACTCCCTAAGAAGAAACCCAAAGAAGAAAATCGTGCCCTTCAATCATACCAGCGCCAAATCAAATTCTTCAACAGTCAAAAAATAGAGAAAACCTCCCGGAAACCGATTCCGTGCAGCCAGCAGGAATCAAAGCAGATAAGTCCAAAATTTAAGGGACGAAAAAATTAAAAATTTAAGAAAATTACATAAGTCGAAATTATATCAGTAAAACCTATTTTAATTAAGTACAAAAATTAATTAAGTAATCAAAAACGGATTAAAATTTAATTAATTTTAATACTAATTATTATTTTGAGTGAGTTGCTGAATGATATAACTAACCCTGTATGCTCAAGAAAGAATATATGAGAAGGGAAGTGGATTATTTGTTTGTTTGTGGATGTACAGAATAGAAGGAGGGAGAAAATATAGAAACGTTAAGATTCATTTAACAATTTTATTTCTCTACCCTTTTTCGTATTCGTGTGTGTGATAGTAATGGAAAATATATATATATATATTAATCACAACTCAGGTAAAATAACCCACATTATTTCATAACACCCTATATATCATATAAATACCACCTCAAACTTACCACCTGAAATTTATAATATATACTATATCATTCAACTCTATATATATAAATTCAATAACTATCCATATATATAGTATATATATATATCATAATATATATAATATATATATTAATACGCTAATACGCACACACACGTCGTACATATTTAAGAAAAAACCGTACAGGAATAGGTTGTGTGTACAGACAAAAGAATAAGTGAAGAACGGAGGAACACACAAAAGATATACCCAGTTTAGGCAACACTTACACTGACTCACGAACGAACCTACCGCTCCTATGATGCAGCAACAAAATCTCAGAGAGCCAATACCGAAAGTGCCTCACAACTGCAAGGTAAAGAGGAGGCTCAGAGCACTCTGATCCACGGACACGTACCTTTCTCCCACACAAATCTCCTCCCCGCCTAACTGTGTAGGCACTTGCCACCAAATATTTAGCCCTTCAATATAGTACATTATAATTAATATATATATATACTCCCATATTCATAAATAATACCAATAACCCATCTATAAATAATTATAACAATAATCATATAATATTATAATATATTATAATTATTCTATCTATTATAATTAATATATATTATAATATATAAATATATTGCAAGTAAGTAAATGATATTGGTAAGTCTTGTTTTTTAAATAATAAAGTTCTAAATTTATATCGATATATAAAATCTTATATATAATCAACATTTTTAATTTACTGGTAATACTATTCTAATCAGTTAATTTCATTATTTTTTTTAAACTTGAATAATAATAGTATTAATAATATAATACTATATATAATATATATATATTAATTAGAATTAATTATACATATATTAATAATATATATATATATAATATATATAATATAATATATATATTATATAATATTATTATAATATATATATATTATATATATGTATACATAAATAAAGTGCTACTGTCTGTAATAATATATACGCCACAAGCCATAGCGCGATGAGGGAGTTTTAGGGTTAATGACCCAACGCACTTCCCACATTATTTCGTTCACTCGCGCCCAGGTCACAAATGACGGCACGATAATTAAGTCCTTGCAGTTAAATTCTTAATAAATAGTGACCCACGATACAATTGGTTCTTGTTGAGAGATTGACTTGGAAAGAAAGAATAAAAGAAAAATAGAAATGTTTCCAAATATTTCTGTTATACTGCATGCTTTACGGATAGGGAAAATAAAAGTTTTTACATATTTAAAGCCTCCACATCCCCATCAAAGCCTTGTGATAACAGGACGGGCCGGATCCCTTACAAACCTATAATGATACAAACTTGATAATTTATTTTGAATAAAATTAATTGTAGGCAGTCTCTGTTTATCTTATATTTTTAATTAAATAAATCAGAAGCATCTTTCGTTTGGCTATTGGAATGAATCTAATATCTTTTACTTTTTATAAATTAAAAACTGTAGGCACTTGTCATTTTTAATTTAAATTGAGCTTTTGTCATTGATTGAACCGGAGTATTAGTCTGTCGATTATTTAATTTAATAAATGAGTATTTTTATATTTTTAAATAATGTTAGCAATAAAATAATTTTTAAATAATACTATTTAATTGAGTAATTTTTAGTTCTAGCCTGACTTCACATAGACTAATTTAACCTTCAATAAATCCTTAATATACATCCAATTCAAAGCATTGAACACCTTACTTCTGTTGTTTGTAAGTCATCCTACCACTAACGCTACTGAGTATCGCTTACTTTTCATTTTTCACTAACGAGCCATTGAAATCCAGTAGGATGGCGGAAAACGAATTGCAGGTTGACAGTCTTGACACCCCAGATCAAGGAGTCGAACACAGGAGGAAAAGACATGACCTTGTTTTAGGAAGTGCCACATCAGCAGTGGATGAATCTTTCTACTCATCAAACGGTAAAGTGCCTCGTCAAACCCGGAACTAGGGTAGGACAGAACACGCTTGTCCAACGGATTAGAAAATATGAAAAAGAGTAGGGCCTGAAATAGAAATAGGAGAAGGAAGATGAAATGGAGAATGAAGAGAAGTGCTGTTTGGGATTAAAGAGAGAAGTTGAAAAAAAGTGAGAAATAAGCCGAAGATCTGCTCCGGGGAGCCGAGACTACCCCCAAATGTTTTAGGAAAAGCTCAGAAGGAAAAGAAATATAGATTCAGACAAAGATACAATTCGTTTGTAAAAACAGCGACGGAAAACTATCAGTGTATCTAGCAGAATGTGAGACCTTCCCAGGAAAGGAACCTTACTTAATAAGACAGTGAAAGTGCCGCTTTCCAACTGCAGATATTTCTCATATGAAGGCATTTATGATGAGATTTAATCACCTACATATATACAGACTACGACTAAAATAAATTATCCTTTCCTTTCATTTATCAGGGAAATTAAACGTCTAATGGATAACTACCAGAGACTGGTAGGGATATAAATGAACGAGGTGGAAGCCTTTTTGAGTGTAAATGAAGGTGAACTACATGATTATAATAAAGTGAGATTTATATTGATTCAAAGAAAAATTAGTATCCTATTAAGGGCAGCAAATTTTAGGAACTTCCGAATCCAGAGTATGGACACCGGAATTTTGATTAAGATAAAGGTGGATATAAGTTGTAGAAGTGAGAATCCACTCTTCACTATTCCAATATCTGTGAAGGATAAGATTATCAGGAAAATTAGATAGTAAAATTATCTAATTATGGAGATAGGGGAAATTTGAGATGCAGGCTGCTAATGCAAGGTAAATTTAATGCTTCTTAGCCTTTAATCATTTGATACATATAAGAATAAAATATAAATTCTAAAGGGCCATATAAATAGAGGCTTAAGACAGAGAAGTGCTTCAATGAACCAAACCATATAGATCAGCACATTAATGTTAAATAAGATTAGTACCGTATATGTGTATCCAGCGAAGAGAAGAACAATACGGTACCAAGTGGTGTTTAGAAGAGTGGTTGTAACTTCATGAAGGGTTTAGAAGAGTGATTTTAGAAAAAGACTCCAAAATTGGTTTTAATGGTTCATGGATAAAGGTTAATAATTCTTTACCTTCCCAAGTTTCAGTCCGACCACGAACGGAGAAAGTAATGGAAAAAGGTATAAATTCTTTAACCTTCCAAGTTTCAGTCCGTCCTCGAGAAAAGAAAGGTGGAAGAGCTCAACTAATAAATGCAAGCGGTGGTCTATATCTACAAAGTCAGGATAGTTTGCAAAATGTTAAGATCTCTCATGCCGGGTTTTTCACATATTAATTTTCTGTATCATATAATAATCCATATGATTAAAAGAACAAGTGGATCGACCCACAGCTGTTAGTCGACACCGCGGCAGGTAATCACTCGTTCTCAAGGTCAACGTTTGACCCTTACAAAAGAAAGATGAAACACCATAGCCTTATGGCATCGTTCTCAATACCGTTTAAAGGGGTTAAATGCAGAAATTATCTGCAAGAAATTATCGGAAGTATAGACAAGTCGAACTCTACTTCAAATTATCGGATTCGCTTCCAGCGTACGAGTTCTTATTCATGAACAACAAACCAAATCTAGATGGAATTTAATCTTAATGTGCAACCAATATAATTCCTCAGAGAGCAATTCAGTTCAAACTTGTTTCAGCGCCAGATGATCTTTGACGGCTGAATTAACTTTATCGTTAAGATTCCGCTACGTATTTTAGATGAATCTTGGGAAGATTGTTTCGCTCAAACGAAAGTGATGGGAGCTTTTAATCACCTTCGAGCAGAGAAGAATCCATTGGAGATTCACGGAGATTTTTGTAAAGCCGCGGCATATCAACCTGAGGAGAGAGATGACACCTCGATCCCCTCGCCCGCGCCGGATGAGAGGTTTACAAAGAAAGAACTGTGCAAAGGGAGAGAGAGCGGAAGGAAGAAGAGAGATAGATGATATGTAGAAAGGGTGGGGATAATGGTTAAGACACTGATTAAGGGTATTTAAATAATTAATACGATAGTGGATAATATATATATACATATATAGATATAATAGTAGATTAAAGTTAAATATACATATATGTACGCTGTATAGCATATATATATATATATGTAGTAGTAAGGGGTATACAGGGTAGTGAATATAGGTAGAGTATCATATATAGGTATCGTACCTATATAAAAGACTATGGTAATATATATATCATATATAATACTATAATATATATATAAGTATATATTTATATATTTATCTATATATATATAGTATTATATATAAGTATATATATATATATAATAGTAGTATATTGATAAATACGTAATACATATATACATCATATAGGTATATATATATAATATATAATATACTATTATATATATACTATATATATATATATATATAAATATATATAATATATAGCATATATATTATATAATATATATATATATGAATATATATATAATATATATATATATATACTATTATCTATATATATATAAATATATTATAATATATATTATATATATATATATAATATAATTATATATATATAGATTATATGATATGCTATGTATATATTATATATATATATATTATACATACTATAATACTATATAATATATATAATATCATTATATATAATATATATATATATTATATTATACAAAATGGCTATATATGTATTTATTATTATTATATATAATTTTAATAGATATTTATAATATATACATATATATATATATATAGCTATATATATATAGTATAAATAGAGTATATTAACATAAATAGTAAATATTATATATAAATACATATAAATATCATATAAAAATATATAGTATATAGATAAATATATATACTATATTATATAATATATATATAATATATATATATATATTACTATACTATATAGATATAATATATATATACACATATATATATATATTATATATATAATATAAGTATTATATATATATTATATTATATATATATATAAATATATAGAATAATACTATATATATAACTAAATATATTATAAAATATATATAATAATATATTATAATATATATATATATATATTTGATATAATAATTAAAAGAAATTTAGATGATTGTAAAATCTTGAGAGCAAATTTCAGTTTTAGAATACATCTTTTATAGTTAGTGTGAGGATGTTTTCTTCGTCTCGAGGTTGTGTGTGGTGAAGAAAAATTTCTGAATTTTATATATTGTATTCTTCCTTCTGATTTAATAAAGAAAAATCTCCTATCATATTCATCGATCGAAATTACAGCTGATTTATTCCTTAAATATGGGAAAATAAATATAATATGACTAAATAAAACAAATTACCAAAAAGCGTTTTATAAGATTACACAAAAAATGTAGTCCAAAATAGGACTTGCAAACATCTTTTTCAGCCGTGAAGAGTCTTTATCTTTTGAGCGGTGTTAGATGTTCGTCAATTAGTTTAACAGATCTCACTGAGACACTCAAGCCGGATTAGGACCATAAGCGATGTAGGGGGTAACCTAATATATTATTATACATATATATATATATATTATATATATATAAGATATATATAGTATTTTATACTATATATATATATATATAATATATATATATGTATATCTAGTAAATTATATATATTGGTATATGTAATAGTGAGTGCACCGGCGAGTGATCGGGGAGTGATTTTGGCCGGAAGCTGGAGTTCTTCTGCGATTGAAAAAATCTTGTCTCCGCCGGCTGAATATATATATTACTTATGTTATGTTATTATTATATATAGTATAATGGGGTTATATAGGGGGCTTAGTAGTAGGTATATTATTATATTATATTATAATATATATAATATAGGGATATATATAGCGTTTATAAACTCCCTCATGGTTTCCATGCGCGCGCAAGAGGCTGAATGCTCAGTACGCTACCTGACTCGTAGTTCCACATGTCTTACCCCCTCGTGGTTATTATGTTCTTACCGTATGCCGATAATTTCCTATATTTTAAATAATACTCAACACTAGTATATATATATATTATACCGTAGTCATGCATCCACGCATCAGTTAATCAATAGATTCTTAGCTGAATACTTGATACCCGCTTCCGACCCGGTGGTAGTATACACGATATAGTATATATATATTATATATATATATAATATATATATATACTAGAAATAGATATAAATTATATATAGTATAATAATATAATATATGATACTATATACTATATATATAGGTACCTGTTATATATATATGTAATATATATATATATATTATCAATTTGAGTATAATTTATGAATTAGTGATCATAAAATAATTAGATTTAACATGAATGTGATGTATGGGCCAAATTACAGTTAATAAGGAAAGATCTTAAATTTCCGAAAGGTGATTTTATCAAATTTTGAGACATGATTAGTATAATTGACTGGGTAAGGAGTTAAAGATAATGAGGGATAAGGAGTTTAAGATATATGGAGTTGGTGGTAGACTTTTGAATGGAATCAAAAGTATATATTTCTATAGTGAAGAACGGGTTAAAGACCAAAACTGTTTTATCATGTGGGAACATTTTAAACAAATTTTGATGAATATTCAGTCGGTATGTTTTAAAGATAGACTCATTATGGTGGCGAAGAGAAAACCTATTTGGTGGAATAAAGAGATGAGAGAAAATCGATGAAAAGTATGGATGTTTTAAAATATTCAAGGGTAGTAATAGGGAAGAAGATTTAGAAAATGATAGGAATTAGTATAATTGACTAAGACAAGGAGTTTAAGATATATATGGTGTTGGTGGTAGACTTTTGAATGGAATCAAAAGTATGTATTTCTATAGTGAAGAGCGGGTTAAAGACCAAAACTGTTTTATCATGTGCGGAACATATAATCTTAAACAAACGTTTGATGAAATATGAAGTCGGATGTTTTAAAGATAGACTCATTATTTTTTTTTTTTTTTTTTTTTTTTTTGGTGGCGAAGAGAAAACCTGTTTTGGTGGAATAAAGAGATGAGAGAAAATCGCAATTGCTCTTTGCAACGTAATCTTGAATGAATATTCAAGGATATTAATAGGGAAGAAGATTTAGAAAATTATAGGAAAAATAGAAATAAATTTACCGGAAATTAGGGGAAAAGAAATTAGATCTTTACTGGACCATACTAACCCAAGTAAAGCTGCAGGTTCTGATAGTATATATGGTAGAATTCTGAAGGAGCGTAGTAGCAGCATTGCAAAGGCACTGTATTTGATTTTTATATAATTTATAACATTTAATGAGACAGCATATGTTTTACCATTTATAATAAAGTATTAAGGAAGATTTAGGGAAATTATAGGTCAGTTAGCTTAATATCTCTGGTTGTAAATTTTTTGGAAATGTTGCCAAAAGGTCATATAGAGAAATATTTGGATAATAAGATATTGTATGACTCCCAACATGGTTTTAGAAAGAGTAGGTCATGTCAATCAAACCTTTTAGAATTTATGGAATACATTACTGACTGACAGAATAGATCCAGTTGAAATTATATATTTATACTTTAGCAAAGCCTTTAATAAGATTCCACACATAAGGCTGATGGAAAAGTTATTGCAATGCGATATAGGTGGAGTATTACTTGGTTAGTTTAAAGAGTGGTTGTGGAATAGAAGGCAGTGTGTACTGCTAAATGGCAATGTCATCGTAGGAAATAGTGAAGAGTCGATAGGTATATGGATGATTTGATCATCAAATAGTATATTTTGACTAAGCCAAATTGGAGAGTTTTTAGCTATGATAGTTATTAAGGCAGACAACTAAATTTTAAAGACTATGTACAAATTTATTAAAGCTTATAGTGTGGTTGGCATTTATTTAGCTAGAGTTTTTCTTTTGGTAGTAGAATAGGTGTATACTATGTAAGTTATTGACCAGCTGTAATGTGCTGTGTGCAGGTTTGCATGAACATGTTGGGTGATTGGTTCCATTACTCTAGTTGACTTTGACAGCCTCGTTAGACTGATATGGCTTCTTACTATCTTTATAATTTTAAATGTTCTAATGTTCAATTGTTCAAATAATATATATATTATATATAGTACTATATAGTATATATAAATAGGTATAGGTATAGTATAGTACTATATATATATAACGGTAGTACAATTATATACGTATTAATGGATATAAGTAGTATATATTGTAGCTGTCTCCGGATTTGTTACCGCTCTTCATACAGCGCTACACTCCCGCTGTACTGTCTAGTTTCATATCGATGCGGAGCTGCTGCTATCGACGCGAGTCCTCCGTCCGTTTTTCAAATCGCTCGTCGTCCTGAGTTAATATGCTGGTTACAGCGAGTACCCCCGAACTAGGCGTAGGTTAGATCTGCCGCCCTCCTGAAATCTTACCCTAAGAAACACATTATAAAAGTGCATTCGTACGGATGTCTGTGCGATTCTTTCTGTGCTCTCGCTTTAGGCCTTGTCGACCATTATGCATATCTGGCTAAGCTTCTCCGCTAGTTGTCGGTCTCGGTCATCTGGCCTTCGTGAGTGTCGTATGACTCGTACGTGATACGCTATATATAGTTATATAGTATATTAGTTAGTATATATAGCATCTAAGGATCTTTAAATCCGGGTTCATGTATCTGCGTATTTCCTGGCATACTCTTGTCAATAGCCCTGTTCGGTAGAGGGAGCTACCACGCCTACGAACTACTCTCACTAGATCTCTCAAAATAACTCTCGGTTCTAGTGTGTCTAGCAGAGATATCGGCTGGCCCTGAATCGCTAAAATCGCGTGAGTGGATGCCCTACCTCCTCACTTTCTTTAAATATTAATATATCATGATTATACGTGAGTAACATACTTATATATTATATTTTAATATTATTACTTGGGCGCCCAGTAATCCCATTGTGGTGAGTTATCAAGCACCCGCACGTGCGGGTCATAACATCACTCGCGCGTCGCATTTTATTCTAACAAGATATCATGCGCATATAGGTTCAGTGTCTGTGTTACTCCCGATTTTGAATAAATATGATATAACTCGCTATCTCCACTTCTAATACAGAGAGAGAGTCCTCCTCACGCCCACTCACGTCACATACTATGCCTCCAGATCACTGTACCTCTCTCAGTAATAAATCTCGCCCATTACGTCCTCACTCGCAGTATTACCTCCTCACTCCACCGCTGTAATTTCTGCCCTATGAGGCGTAGTACGTGAGTGAGTGTCTCACCCTATATATAATATATATATATATAGATTGTGTCGTGTGTATATAAGATGTTTAAGCCGTGTACACAGCTCTCTCTCTGCTTGGCTGTCTCAACGCTATTTATCTGGATCCGTAAATATTAATATATAATAAATAGCTATAATGTGAGTAATATATAGATAAATCTTCTCTGAATATTCCCTCATGTATTGTAAACACCACATACTTCCCTATTACTCTTATATAGTATACTATATTATATATATAGCTTTAATTTCCTTAGTATATTATATATATTACTATATATATAATATATATATGTATATATATATATATAATATATATTAATATATATATTATAATATTTATATTATATATATATATATATATATATATATAATATAATAGTATATATATATATATATATATAATATATACTATATATACATATGTAGCCTATCTGCATGTATAGGTATATCTGCATGCTTAGTGATACGGTAAAACTTTTTGCGAAGTAATAATTGAGCTATGGTGAAGATGTTAAAATTATAGAGTTTCTCTGTATTCCTTCAAGAGTAAGTAATTTAATTCAACCCTTCACTTCCACCAGCATAGCTGCAGACTTCATTAAAAACTTTTAAGGAGAGAAAGTATATGTACTTAGGTGGCTGTATATAGGTCCTCATAAATGAATAAGTTGAAATTTCCGTTTTCATTAAAAGTGAAAAATTGGAAGGAAAGAATGATTTTCTGGTACATAGAGTTAGTATTTAAAGTTCGCAAGCACTCCCTTTACATGTGTCTACCTAAAAATAAATGTAAAGATTTTCTACTTTTATAATATATAGTAAAATATATATTATTATATATAAACTATTTCTAATGTACTTATAGAATATCATTTTATTAACTAATTATTGTATCATTCGAATAAAATCTTCTGTCTAAATAATTTCAAACTTAATGAATGTATATTATTATATATATATATATATATATATATATTATATAATAATATATATAATAATATATTTATATATATATATATATATATATTAATATATTATATATATATATTATAATATAAAACTGATTATTTTTACTATATGGAGTAAATATACCTGGGTACAGGACTGTATCCATATTTGTAACAGCGCTTTGAAAATATATAGGAATGCATTTAGTTTTTTTTTTTATCTAATTTTCAAATTTGGTTCATCCCATTTGCTTATAAGTTAAATTTAACCCTTTGAGTTCGGATGAGACTGATTAGTCCCACTTTTAAACCTCGCATTTAACTCAGCAATTTTGGCCATTTTCTGGCTTTTATTTTTTTTTTGATATTTTTGTATAGACTTGTCAGTTTCATAGATTAAGGGCAAAAAAAATTATGAAATTTCGTTTAGTGTTTGATCTGCACATATGAGAAGAGGGTGTTTCGATCTTTGAAAAACTACATTTTGCCACAATGACCGTGCTACTTTGTGTAATTTTTTGTATAAAGATTTTTTATTTTTTTATTTTTTACATATGCCTTCTAGAAGTTGAAAGAAAGATCTTTCAAATGATATAGATACTTTTATTATAAATCACACCAAAAATCTATAAATCAGCATTAATAATAAAACGCGACGAAAGTGTCACAACCGCCAATTAAACCAACAACCTATAAGATTAAGATAAACTTCCAATATAAAATATTATAATTATAATATTAATTAATTATAAATAAAATAATAATAATTATAATATAATAATAATAATAATTCTTTGGCTATTATTATTATGTGTTTGTTTTATGATTGTGTAGCCTATATTGTACATTTCGATGAGTTGCCAATGAAGCAGCCCCGGTTGTTTTTAGGTTATTAATAATAAATATACCTATTTTTAAAATAAAAGTTAATGATTTCAGATTAATAGTGTTAAAACTTTTTTATTATGGGAAGTTAAAAATTCTCTCTGAGAAAAGTTTGTATATTGAAATGTTTAAATGGAGTACATTATAATTATTTGAGACCTATTAATAGTAATGTTAATACAGCAATTATCAATAGATTAGGGACTATTATAAAAATCAATTCTATCCAACCAGTTCATATTGCATGGAGTGGAGATTCAAATATTAATGAAATTGAAATAATGAAAGATCAAAAATCTGATAGTATCATTTCTACTCTACTTAGGCATATAAACAGAAATATCCAAGTAAACACCTAGGCATGCATCAACTATTTTATTCAAATAGAATAATCGAGGTATTAATAAGCCAATTTATGACATAAAAATTAAAAAATCAACTTGTAGTTTCTTCTAAATTTTGTTTGACGCTATCACTTTTATACTTTACATCACTGTGCAAACATATTGGTAGAAAATACGCTATTGATTCTTTTAATATAAACCAGTGCAGGCGATACACAAGATAAATTATTGTTCATATGCCGGACATAGTTAATGTTTTTCTGGTCCCATATTGGGTTCAAAAGGTTTAAAATGTTTTCCTCCAAAACATACTCCTCCAATATTATAAAAAAATAATTTGCCAATATCCATAAACCTCGGTGGCCATGGATTTACCAATTTCCTCTTATCTGATCAGGGAAATAGTACCTGTTATAGTTCTATAGATCGATCTTTTTCAAAGAAATGAGGCATTCAGTTTTTCCAATTGGAAAAAATAACAAAGTCAGACAGTTGGCTTCGATGCCTTTAAGTATAGAAAATGTTAGCTCCGCTTTTTTGCTACGGTTTGTGTGTTATGTCTCTCTCGTGTGTCAGTTATTATTGGAACTGACATGTACAGAGTTTGCGATCTGGAATCAATTCGGCGATTATTGGCTGTAAATTTTGTATATATATACAATGTGCTCACTTCCTTTGGTAGTACCATCCAATTAACGGATGTAATGTGTATAACGAATGTTTCAAATCATAGTCATGATGCAGATATTAAAATGTCTAGTAATAGAAAATCCACAGAACTGAGTTGGTCCTTCAGTATTGATATATTATTAACACTGCTTCACAAGCCACTTTTAAATATGTCTGCCTGGTCGGATTTTCTTACAAATCCATGATGAAGCACAGCCAGAAATTTTCCCCCAGCACTGGTTATGGTTTGGGGAAGCTGTTGAAATAATTTTCCCCTTTTTTAAAGTTGCTTGGAAGGAAAACGACTGTGCTAAAAAAATGACTTTGAAAAGTCATCAGACTAGTCATAATATTCAAGAACCGCTGGGGAAGACATTGGAGGAATTAGTTATAAAAAGTAAAGTTGTGTGCGTGGGTTGGGGTAATGGAGACTGATGGTGTATACCTATACAAGAATGGGTTCAAACCAAAAACTAGACAGGAAAATTCATTTCAGTCGTGATTTATGGAATATGGGTAGTTGGTCCCAGGCCTATTTGCTTTAAGAATAGGTCTTTTAGAAAATATTTTCTTTGAATGAAGGTAGATGTAATTGTAATGATCACGTAGATCAAGTAGTTTTTTATATAGTTAAGTATTGGTGAGGTAAATAAGGGTTTTAGTTCAAAGGTGGATGGTTGATAGGCATTGATTAGTTTAGCTCAGGTTTAAAAATATAATAAGGTTGATAGATGTTGTAGAATCCTATAGAGTACATTAGAGGGAGGGATTTTTGTTGGTATTCAGTAATGGAAAATGTTTTTTGTCTTCTGAAATGATTTGATTAGTCTTCCAGAATTACTAACTTAAGCTTGATGATTTATCAACTGACAGTAAGATTTCATTTGTAGTGGAGTAGACTATAAGTTAATAATACTTGTGATGTTTCATAGTAATATCAGGCCTGTTTCCATGGTGTAAAAATTCTTCTTCCTTCCTGTTTTGGATTTTCTGGGCTATTCTATCTATACATCTCCATACTTTCTCTCATAATATTCAATTTCGTAAACACACAATTTCCGGACTCCATCTCTGGTATTGTTCATTAATCATGCTCCCTTTTTTTCAAAAAACTTCACTTATGGCTTGTCCACTTTATATTATTACAACCAATTAGGGGCTGGATTGAGACCAGAAAGGGGGAAATGTGCACTCCACGCCAGTACCCTAATCCGATATTATACCATTTTCTTTTAATATTAATTTGGCATTCTAATGCATAAATCTAATTACTGTTTTTTCAAATACACTTTTTCTATTATAATCTCTAATACTTTTTCAATACAACTTTTGGAATGTTCCGGAAACGAGAAACGATCTCGTGGAATGTTTTTATTCTTCTAATTATGGCAGCGATATTGGTTAATCCGACTCCTCACAATTCTGATTTTCTTTATGTATTGGGTTTTCCCTAAGGCAATAAAATAACACCAACTTCTTGGTTCTCTGGTTTCTTTCACTGAGTTGTCCTGGTCAGTGGTTTTTCTGAATGAAATCCATGGGTTAATATCTGCCTTAACTTTTTGATGGACAAATTATAGTCTTATAGGGAATTAGCAATGTCATTAGATTGCTCAGTAGAGGGAGAGTTTATCGAAGATGAATTCTAGTGCTATAAATAGGGGAATTTTTGTTACCTACAATTAATTTAGGGACCCTTATGAAAATTTTGTTTCACCGACTTCTTGTCCCTCCTTTTACCCATTCCCAAGGAAAAATGTGTTGAGTTACCGAATTAAGTTATGAAAAAATCTGGTAGATATAGAAGTGAAACCTTAAGATACTAAAATAGAACTTTTTTTTAATATTAAAGATCATTTAAAATATAATTAATCTTAATTTGTGAAACTTATTATAATATACTAGGCTTTACAGCCTATTATAGCTAATACTAGATTCACTACTTTCAGAAAATGATACTGGTAATTGGAGCCTAATTCATCTGGCATAAATTATGGTAAGGGCACCCTCCATCCACCTCCATTCTCTATCATTTTAAACACCATTCCTGCCACCCCAAATTCCTTCTTACATAACCCCCAATTCCATATACAAATATGAATAGCCAAGGAGACATAACACATCATTGCCTTACTCCGTTCCACTTGTTAAATATATTTAAAACCATATCACTTTTTGACACCATTTATTCTTTACACACACTTTACGTGGTATCGCATAAATACTATTTGATTTTCATTTCATAGAAGCCAAAACCACCAACAACTATATCACTAACACCTGCCATTAGAGCTTCCCTATTAATTTCTATCATACACTGTTGTAAATCCATAAAACATAAATACACTTTTTATTTCTTCTTCTCCCTCATTTTCTTCATCTTTCTCCCTCCCACAATCATTTGTTTCAATGTTAAAATTTTGATCCACACGATTCCTCTTTACCACTTTCCTAACACAATTGCTTCTTCAGCCAAATCCAGTCCTTCAGTCACAACGCATTTTTTCTACCAATATACCATCTTATGTTTCTTCCCTACAAACAAAATCTTATATAAACTAATTTCCCCTATAATTCCTTACATTTCCTTTATCTCCTTTACCTTATATAAGGGCACTTTTTACGCCCTCCTCGAATCTCCTTGCGAACTCTTATACCTCCCACGCATATATCCGAAAACAATATTTGAAATTTTTAACTCGGATACTTTGTTCCAGTTTGCTCACCATCCAAATCATAACTTTCACCTTGAGGAAAGTCTCCTCACTTCACAAACCATAACCTTTTACTCCAATCTTCGCCTTACACTTTTCAACCCGCCTTTTACAACACCCAGCCCAACTCCTCTCCAAACCCTTCAGATTCGCCTTCACAAAAACCAAAAATCCAACAGCATTATTATAGGAGGGCAAACACCCTTCCACTCTCTTCATTTTTCCAATCATTTCTAATAACTTCCCTCCCCTGCTCCCACATCTCACTAAATTCTTTCATGAATGGACCGGGCATTAGTTGCTGGTGTGTGGGATAAATGGTAGATTTGTTATAATGTAACAAGAGCACACTGAATTAAAGAAACTCCAGGTTATATTAAATAAAGCTATCTAAACAAAAGTATGTAACTGGCTCTACAGAAATCTATACTACTACTACTACTACTACTACTTACTAATAATTACCTTTAATTCCTCAACGCTCCACTTCTTGAGAATCACTTGCGGAGCCTTTGACATAACAAGTCTGGCGAACAATTCCTCTTCCTCAGATTCAAAATAAACCTCTGAACCCTTTTCTTTTTCTCTTATTTTAATTAAAAACGATGAAACATTTCTCAGAGTCAGAAATCTCTATAAAAAGAAACTCAGAGTCAGAAATCTCTATAAAAAAACTGCATAATAATAATAATAATAATAATAATAATAATAATAAAAATAATAATTTCATCATCTTTCTTTCTTAATCCTCCCCACAGATTGGGGGTTAGGCACCCAACATGAATTGGAAACAAAATAGTTCAGTAGACAAACATGACAAGAGTCGAAAAACAAAGCACTAAAATCCTTTCCTCATACCCTTAAATGTAAGCTTGTTGAAGCCCAAATCCACGTTAGAGCTTCATAACAGTGACAAACCCCCACTGTTGGGAATCTCGTAAACTGTCGGGGAATTTTTATCCCTGGCCAGGCCCACAACCCTGCCCCCTCACAAGATCCCCGCCTTTCACTCCTTTTTGCACCATTCTTTTCTTGCTCTTGAAAACCCAAGTTCACATTTTTCCTTTTCCTTCAGACACTCTTTTGCATTTACTCAAACCACGTTTTCATGGTCTTTCCAGTCTGGTCTCGTCAATTCCCAACATACCCAAGCACTCTAATACAACCCGCTTAAACAAACCGTACCTTCACAAAACTATCTTAATACACTCGTTCATTCACGCCTTTTTCACACCACCACAGAATCTCTCACAAATTCATTTGGCATCCAATCTAATTAATTTGCTTGTCGCATAACCTACATGCCCCTGAAATTAATATCTATCTAACGGACGTGCACTTAAATTCTCCTATATTTTCTTTATACCACCACAAACACGTTTTCGCTGACTAACATTAGCATGTTTGGGGTAAACAGCATTTCCAAATTTATTTCTAGTCCTGCCCACTTCACAACTTTCCTCTACACTCTGCATCCATCCGTTCCTTTTCATCCAAACATACGCCTAAAATATTTAAACTTGGATACTCATTCCAATGGCTCATCATCCAACCATGATTTTACAACTGCTTGGACCCTCTCTTCTCACCCGATCCCATTTACTTAATTTGATCCACATTTACTTTTCAAACACCTGCCATTTTTACACACCCTGGCACCCCCTTTTTATCAATATTCTTAAAATTTACTTCAGATTTTGCCAACACAACTAATTTCATCACGGTACAATAAATAATCGCATTGGCCACCTCCACTCTCTTCCATTCTCCATCAGTCTAAAATCTCCCCTCCCACACCTACCTTTATTTCTTCATACCCCATCTATAGGCACACAAATTATGAATAGCAATGAAGGACATACCCATCCACAGCTGGATCTTCCCAACCAGTGGTTTGGAAACTGTGGTGCTTGACTAACCATACTTTATATACACAGTAAAAAAATAATTCACTATCAACATACATACTTTTTATTCCAACCACCAACACCATATATTTCACTAATACCTACCATATTATTATTTGTCTATTAATTTCCCTAATTATTTATATATTTAAATTATTATTATTAATTATTATATACAATAATAGTTTAGTAAATTAAAAAGAAGAGAAAATCAACTTTTGACCACTACAGATTCAGGTTCAACCTGTTTGAATATAAATTTATTAACTATTAGAATTAAATGCTAGAAATTATTCCTTTTTCATATAGTAAACCTATGGAAAATATTTTTGATGCAACGTAGGAGATGCGTTGCTAAGTCATCCTACCAACTACAACCACGAGGATGAGTATCCGAAGTTATGATTTACCCCCCCCCACTCAAAAACTCCCAATCCTCCCTGAATAAAATTCACAAACTTCTTCAGTAATGATATTCAGAAAATGTATTAATACTAGCGAATGCCATATACAATAATTCAAAAATATATAGAAAATTTAACAAAATGATGCTTTGAATTCCACTTTTCCGTGACCTGGACTTTCGACCGAGATTTCAGGGAATTGACTTTCAATCATGCCTTACTGGCAACCCTGTCTATTGAATTTACAAGCCCACAAAATCTAAGGCCGTACAAAAAGATGACTTAGTCAATTATATTTCGAAATCTCCTCCTTGAACCAAACCTTATACTTAATAACAGACCTCGTTTTAAGGTCTCTCTCCGCTAAGCTCAGAAGACAATGACACACCCACGCATTTCTTAACAAACACAGTTCAAAATTTCAATACAATAATAAATTAACAAACTTAGGTTAATTAAAAGTACTCCATAATAATAATAAATATAATAATAAATACCGTTAATAATATCATTTCATACCTGAGTATCCTCAAACCATGAACTTCTGTTCCTCAACAGTATTTGACTCATTGTTCTCCCCACGTTTACTCAATCTATTGAACACCTCAAACCAAGATGCGTCGTAATATCTTATGTAATTAATACTTTTTTAAGTTCCTTTTAGTTCCATTAAAATATATCCAAGAATAAATCTTTTTTCCTACAAAACCCTTCTCTTTCTAAAACAATTATACAAAAAAAACATAATTGATGATTTTATAAAACAATTAAACAATCGTCCAACTACAATACAGATAAATTAATACCCCTTAAAGCAATCAGATCCTTCCTCTAAAAAAAGCCCACCCTTTAACCCCTTGAACCCAAAGAACACCAACCCTCAATCACAAAAACTAATATTGAACAACGGGCCTACAACATAACAAAATAAATAAACAACCATACTCATAACATACATATCATTTCCTATATAATAATTACATATATCAAACTATATATATACAAATATACCTAATAATAAATATACCCATATTCGATTTGCTTCTTCACTATAATATTAATCATATAACTAATAATTAAATAAATATCTAAATATATATAATATAAAGAGAATATAATATATATATATAATATAATATATAATATAATAAATATCATAATCTATTAAAATATATATATTATAATAGATAATATTATAAATATATATATTATATATATAATATATAATATAATCAAATCATTAAATATCACGCAAAAAAGTGAGTCAAGAGACTAGTCTATTGGCTATTGGCGTGGCCATGCAGCCCCATAACCAAAATTTAAAAACATGGGGCCAGGCCATAGGCAATGTTCGATATACGAATATGAAAATTTGATCAAAATTGTCAAAAAAGCCATGATAGTTTTTTTTTTTAACATTAATAAGTTACTATAAAAAAAAAAATATTAGATAATCAATTAAAGGGGAAATAATAACAAGGATCCTTATTCAACTGCCAAAAATCGATCGAAAGATATTTATTTTCAATATATATCAATTAAATAAATTTGCGGCTATCTACTTTTTTAGCGCCTAAAAATATTAAGCCATTTTGATAAGTTCTTTTAAAACATAACGACAAATTTATTTTATAACATATTTTAAAATTTTAACAAAATAATAAAGAATTCAAAATTCCTGAAATATCAGTTACTACTTTTAATAATATGTTTTCACAGTTTGGCTCTATTAATTTCACATAGCAATAACTGGAGTTTTCTCATATAAACTTTAAGGTTTCAAAATTTACAGTGAGTTGCTAGATATTTTGTCCATTGTAATGATTCCTTCTTTTTTTACTTTGTATTAGGGAGAGGTTCAGAGAGAAATGTACAGTTTATTGCATTTATACGGTGTTTTATACGGAGTGGAGAGTAGCTTGTAGAATATTATATTTTTTTGTGAGAGATATTATACATAAGTAGCAAGAATATATGCAAAAATTAATACCGTGTGATATTCATTATAATAATATATATATAATATTAACTATATATTCATATATAATATATAATATATATATATAATATTATATATATTAGAGAGAGAGAGAGAGGAATGAAGAGGCGAGAGAGGTAGAGAGAGAGAGAGAGAGAGAGAGAGAGAAACGAGAAATGATAGAGATACGAGTAATTCAAAAGGGATCCTCCAATCGTGCTATTTGGAATAGAAAGACGAGAGAGAGAGAGACGAGAGAGAAGGAAGAAAAGAGAGAGGGAGACGAGAGGAAAGAGAGAAGAATAGAGAGAAGAGAGGAGAGAGAGATAAAGGAGTGAGAGAAAGAGAGAATGGAGAAAGCAGATAGGAGGAGAGAGAGAGAAGATAGATAGAGGAAGAGAGAAGGAGAGATGAGACGGAGTAGCACGAGAGAGAGAAAGAAGAGAGGAGAGACAGAGAGAGGAGAGAGAGAGAGAGAGAGAGAGAGGGAGATTAAAAAGATAGTCAAAAAACTCGAAGAGGATAGGAGGAAAAGAAGAGGAGATTTAGAGAGAGGAGAGAGAGAGGGAGAGAGAGAGAGAGAGAGGAGAGTGAGAAATAGGCTTGTGGAGAGGAGAGTTGGAGAAGCAGAAGAAATGAAGAAATCATTGAAAGGAGAGAGAAGAGATAAGAAAAATTAGAAGAGAAGGAGAAGAAGAAAGACAGAGAGAGGAAGAAAAAAAATGAAGGAAAAGAACAAGCTGAAGAACGAAGAGAGAGAGAAAAGAAGGAGAGACTAACGAAGAATGAGAGAGACGACGAGAGAGAGAAGATGAAGAGAGAGAGAGAGAAGAAAAAGACGAAAAGCAACTTACTCTAGAGAAGGAAAGAGACGAGAGAAGAGAGAGAGAGAGGAGAGAGAGAGAAAGAGAGAGAGAAAGAGAGAAGAGAGAGAGGAGGGAGAGGATCGGAGAGAGAGAGATGAAGAAGAGAGAGATGGAGAGTAGGAGAGAGAGAGAAGAGAGAAGAGAGAGAGAGAGAGAGACGGAAAAGAGCATAGATGAGTAGAGAGAGAGAGAGAGAGAGGACGAGACTGCCTGGCAGATAAGCAGGCAATGACGTTTTTCATATTTGTTTCTAAATTTGACAAATTTGACACCTCTACAATTTTATTTTTAGGCTTTTGCTTTTCCGAATGTGTTCGAATCATGCCCAATCGAATATTTGAAAAAAAAAAAAAAGTTCCATATATTTATGTTAACATGCACAACAATAAAATATAAAAAAAATTAGAGGTATAGATCCAAAGGGGTAATCCTAATCAGATATTGATATTTTAGAAAAAGATAATTGATTTTATAATATTCACATCTAACAGCGTTTATAAAGTCTTTTTAATTGCAGAATGTGTTTGAATCTCATAATCGATAAATTAAAAAAAAAAAAAAAAAAATTTAGTTATAAATTTAGCATACACTTACACATAAATATCTAAAAGTCGAAGAGCATAATCTTATGTTTTAAATAAGAATATCATAGCAGAATAAAAGGTACGTTTTGATACTATATACATATAATATAAATAGATATAAAATAATATATATATATATATATTATTACTTATATATAGATATATATATATACTTATATATTATATAATATATATATATACTTATATATATTATTTATATTATAATATATAATAATTATAATATCATAATTAACACCAAAATGATACAATTTACAAACGACAGCCGCACCACTAAATATCTAAATTACATATTATATTATATAATATATACTATATATATATATATATATAAATATATATATATATATATATATATAATATATTATATATAATATATATAATATATATAAACACACCGGATATAATACTTTTCGAATGTTATTTTTTTCTTATTTTTTTTTTAACAAAACAAAACCCAAATCACGCACGGGCAGAAGGCCCTATCAAAGGAGGATTGGTGTACTTCATTTAACGGTTCCAAGCAGGACGGAAACCAAAGCCCAAGGAAAGAGAATAGCTCAACATTTCCCACCTCGACCAGGTGCGAAACCTGACTTTATCGCATTTAGGTTCTGGCGTAGTAGCTTCTTAAAACACTGAGTATCGGGGCACTTTTTAATAAATTAACAATGTTTGCTTACATCAAAAAAAAATTTTTTAAATATATACATATACTATTTATAATTACATACTATTATATTATCATTAATATTATATATTAAATTACTAACCACTATATTCACTATTAAGCATTGGTAATTAGCCTAATTATTTTCAATAATTATATATTATTATTATCATAATGCACTGCACTATGTTTTATTATAATATCTGTGGTTTCAATAAAGAGGACATATTATACTTAATATTAATTAACCCTATTCACTATATTAAAAAGTTTCATTAACATAAACTGTGATTATTCATTATCAATATCACCACAATAACTGTTATTACTATTAGTATGTTTATATATACATTTCACTATACAGTCTATTAAAATTATTTAAAATTACTCAGCAAATACTTGGGATGAGAGAACTGGGTCGCTTATAAAACTAGCGCTTGTAAGCGTTCTTTTTCTAGGGGATGTGTGGATGGCCCTACCGTGTTTTAGAGCATCCCGGTAATTGTTAAACTCTGCAGACAGCGGGGTCCATAAATGCTCGAATCCCACTTGAATTGAGAGAGTCCTCTACCTGTTGACTCATATATTATTATATATATATATATATATATAATATATTACTATTTATTAATATATATACTATATATATATATATATATATATATAAATATATATATATTATATATAATATTAATATATTAATATAATAATATATACGGTATATATATAATATATATTATATATATTATATATATTATATATTAATATATATATATATATATATATAATAATATATATAATATATATATATAATATATATATTATATATATATATTACTATATATATATTATACCGTATATATATATATATATATATATATAAATATAATATACATATATATATATAATATATATAATATATATATATATATATATAAATTATATAAATATATATATAATATATATATTTATATAATATAATAATTAACTATTATAATATTTATTTATATATATAATATAATATATATATATATATATATATATATATATTAATATATAAATATATAATATATATATAAATATATAGATATTTAATTATATAATATGAAT
Source organism: Trachelipus rathkii (assembly GCA_015478945.1). Lineage (NCBI taxonomy): Eukaryota > Metazoa > Arthropoda > Malacostraca > Isopoda > Trachelipodidae > Trachelipus > Trachelipus rathkii. Next base: position 4,928 of record JABUQX010037442.1, on the reverse strand, counting down.
GGATCAAAATACACCGACAACCGCAATAACTTGTAGGTTTGATACAACTGGTCCTAACCACAAACCCGCAATGCACAACCGCAACTTGCAGGTTGTCACTATGGTCTTTCACAACGCGACAAACTGGCGGTTGCCAAGGACAGTTATACTTTTTATATAAAAAATTACTCTCTAAATGATATTTTATATTCTATACTCTCTCTCTCTCTCATAATTAATTAGAAACATCCAAGCGACTTCAAACATGAAATAATATTACTCCAAATTTCCTTCTAGATAGGGATTTAATTCCAATTGAATTTAATACCTAATTGAAAAATTTGCATTACCCTATTGGAGATATTTGAAGAAGTTACTAAAAAAGTTAAGCATTCATTCGTCCTCTATATGACAAGTAATTCCTTTTATTGTATGTCATTAAAAAACTCTTCAATCAAACGACCTCCAGATTACGAGGCTGCAAGAGGGGAACGTTAAATTCAGCCTGTACAAACAAAACAATACCAGTCTTAAATTCCGAAGATTTGATAAATTCTGGAAAAATTCTTGAATTCCATCGCAACGTATCTAAAAATTCGGGAATAAGAGGGAAATTTTTTTTTACTTCTTTAATTTTAATGAAGAAAGTCAAGAAGAAATTAACAAAACAATAGTAAGGAAACCTTCTTCAGAATATGGAAAAGATATATTATCTATTAACAGACATCCTTAAAAATTCTAAACTGCAGAAACATAAAGGCACACCTTTAAACATCCAAGCCCCAAAAAGTCTGTTAATGAAACCATAGGACTGCTCATTTACTATACAAAGTAAATGATGATGTACAGAAATAGAGCTTAATGAAAGTATTTTGGATGAATATGGCAAAAATAATCAAAAAGAAAAAGGAATCGATTATCTAAAGATGAAATTCATCTAATGTGGTGGGACAGAGAGAACGAGCCAATTACTTCAAAGAGTTGAAAGATGATGGCTAAAAGATATTTGCCCATGCCCATATTAGTAATAATTTCACCAAAGCAAGAAAAACAAACTTTTCAGCAAGTGCTGGATTAATCTTATGACGAGAAAAAGGGAGGATAACAGGAGCAAATTAACAAGAAAATTGTATATTCCTTTAAAATCTTAACTTGTCTGCTCTAAAATTTCTAAATTAACAAAACACAAATAAACCTAAGAAGCATCTTTAGTCGGTACTTTTCCAGCTTCCAATAGGCGAAAGAATGGAGCAAGTGGGATGGGTATTGTGCAATTGTGCACTGGGTCCCTCGGTCCCCACTTGTAAAACTCTTGTAAACAAAGACTAAATTGCACATTAAGGTGACCAGAAATTTAAAAATTTATTTTAGTGTATTATAATAAATAATAATACATAATAATAATAATAAATAATAATATCATAATTTAATAATTAAATAACAATCAATAATAATAAATAATATTAATATTATTATTTATTATTTTTATAAGATTCATTTATATATTATTATTATTATTACTTAGTAGTTAGGTCAGTAGTTAAGTAGTTAAACAAAAGCAATGGTTCTTAAATTTGTTTTATTGCAACAACCGAAACCTGTGGTTGTTAGAAAAATTTAAGACCCGCGAACGGCCGGTTATTTTGAAAAAATTTGGCAACTGCAAAAAAAAAAAAAACCGCACACCGTGGTTATGCAAAAAATTATTTAAGAATAATTACTCCAATATTATAATTAATATATATATAATATATTAAATATTATATAAATATATATACTATATATATATATATATAAATAGTATATAATATATATATATACATAATAATTATATATATATATATTTAGGGATGTACTGATACCGATACCAGAAAGAGGCCGATACCTTGATTCTCTATTTTTTTTTAAGTTTGCCTGATTACCGATTAACTATTAATTAATAATAATACAATACAAGAATATAGAAGAACATTTGAGCACTGCTAGGCAACTCAAGATTTCATTCCCTGTACAAAACAATACTTAGTTCATTTATATTTTCATTATTTGAAGGTGTGAGCCCAAGGATATTTATTTTATAAATTAAAAATAGTACCTTCTAAGATAATAATTGCAATATATATATAATAAACTCTTTTTTAATTGTTTGTGTCTTTATTTAACACAAAAATATTCCATTATCCCATTATTCAAGTAAGTTTAACAAAGTTCAGCTACTAGGTATTTATGTATTTAACATGATTACAATTTACAGGAAGATTCTTTAACTAGCTAACAATATAACAGAATACACAGAATAATAGAACAGACAGAGAACCATTCAAATTAATCAGAGCCGAAAAAGTGATAATAAAAAAACGCTAATTACTCACAAGCCATTCGACTATAAATACTCCTTAAGATAGATATCATCAATAACTCAAATCAAAATTCACAAATAGATCGATGCAAAAAACATTAAGCTTTTCACAAGTATTCTGGCGAAGGACCTGTATCCTTTTGAGGTATGTTACATCCTAAACCGAACCTACACTATATAAATACGCTACTCATCATCGACTGAAGAAGAGAGGTGCTAGATAATATTACCTGCAAAACGCACTTGATAATTAATGAAAACCTTGGACCATTTCATTAGCCACTGCATGAGGAAAGGAATTCTCTTCCTGATAGGCTAGTACATCTCATGTTTTCCGGTAGAAGGCCTTCATCTCCTCTTTCCACAAGACTGGCATAAATTTGAATTAATTCTTATCTGCTCCTTGATGACTGTCTCTTCAAGTTTTAACGATGAGGTTTCCTGGTGGTATGAATCCTTTGAAAGTGAATGAGATGTCAATGCAATTGGGGCCATGAACTTATAAAGAATTAAATCCTCATCCAAATCCTCATCTTCAGTAAGGTTTATTGCTGAAAAAGTCACCATCGCTCACTATCTCAGTGCTGTTGGAGGGGTTTGCAAGATAAGAGCGGACATTCCACTTCATTCTGTCTCTTTTTTTATATTTTATTTATTTTTTTTTTTGTTGTCAAGCGAACGGCAAGGCTCCTCGGTTTATGCTATTTAATACATCTTAGATGTAGTAGGTTCACCGCTCAGAGGTGTTCATTCTGCTGTGGGTTTATCCAGCAAGCTAATATGGGAATTCCTTATTAGAACCTTTTATTTATTATATTTTTTTAAAGTATTTCGCCGCCGCTCACGGGCAGAACCATATTCAAGAGGTTGGGTTCGTTGAACGCCTTCAAAAAATCCATCTCAACGCAAATTACGGCAGATAGAGCAACAGAAGCAGGCTCTTAAAGCTGAGGGAAATTAAATTGGTAAAGCAAAACACAAGAGATGAAGAAGAATTCAACAGAACAGAGGGTGGCGAGAAAGAAAGAAGCAACCAAGCCAGCGAACATGTCTTGTGAAGTTTTTACCTACACATACAACCACAGCACCCCTTAGTGCTTAACGAGGACGTTCTTAAAAGTAGTGGTGACGCAGTGGGATAGTTCACTCAGGCACTTGACCTTCGTACCATACCACATAAGAAAAGGGATAAAGCACCAACCATCGCGCCGGCCACAATATAAAGGGGTCAAGTTGAACTAAAAAAAGTACAGCGACAGTTTATAAGATCTTTTGGCCTTTGGACTCGCCTATCCAAAGCGGATGAAAACAGGCCACACCGGCCCCCCACACATATAAGACAGCAATATACTCCATTACAGGGCGGGATGAGACCCTTGTATAGGTGAGTGTACAACTGAGAAGAGGAAAAAAAGTCTCGGCAGTCTAAACAGAACTAAAACTCCCAGTATCTTTGAGGCCGCCCTAGCAACCACTGTGAATATTGAGGTCTTCCAAAACTATTTTTTGTATTATGTTAAGGGCCAAGGAATGTTTACTATGCAGGGTCTCACAACTATTGAATTTATGAATTGAATTCCCTGACTTTCCCAGACCAAATCCGCAAAATTGAATATAAAGCAGCGTACAATAATGTCTCGATATTTATTATATATATAAAATATCTATAAAATTCATTATCTGCACGCATATCATACTCAGTTCATATACATAAAATTATGAAATTTATACTTTAGAAAACTGTTTAATCATCATGGATGAAATTTAAAAAATGTTGTTGTTTTTTTTAGTAATCAGGGCCTTATAATAACCTCCCCCATATAAGCCGTTCCAACGCACTAACCTTCTTTTATTTTTTCCAAAACTGTAATAAACTATATAACAAAAAAATAAATTTAAAAAAAGCTAACAATTAATAGCCATAGTTTATAGTCAAGTGGTTGGGCCAAACCGCGGCTCGCACAAGCCACATACAGCGGCTCTTGCCCCTTAAAGTGTGGCTTCTTCCACAAAAAATACCACGTGTGAGATTGAAACTTCAGTGATGACTTGTTTTCTTATTTCTTATTTTTAATTTGGTATCTATGGTGTTTATGTTGTCTATTTCTTTAGGCCAGTTGCCCTTGAAAGCGACTTGGGTGAGAAAAACATTCCAGATCTATGATAAATGCTACAGCGGCTATCGTCACAACGAATCGTATCTTTGAATTCGTGTTCTACAATGTAATACTTCGAGCACGTTGCCCCCGCATAGTAAAGGAACTAGAATTGTCTAGTAAAAAAATCCGCCACTCATGTGAGTTAGCAATTTTACCTGCCTCTGTCCCGAAAGCTCTTTGCCTCTCCCGCAAGGGTTCATGCAACGAGTTGATATAGCCATGATCAGTTCAGCAGCTCAGTGCTCAGTGTTAGAGGGGGGCTGTCGCAGTCAGAGGCAAAATCGGCTAAGGGTGATGACCCAAAAAGGAAATTACACCCTGAGAATGATATTTTCTGACTCATATAATCAGCTGAATATAAAAACCTAGCATCTGACTGTTCTTTCCATTATTCGAAGTCTACATATTTAGTGCGCGAACATCATAATTTC
>JABUQX010037441.1:47500-50000 GCA_015478945.1 Trachelipus rathkii | reverse complement strand
TTTCTTTAAAATATATGGGTAAAATACACGAAAATCCATAAAAAAAACTTCAATTAATTTTTTAAAACCATTTTTGTAAATGAAATGCTTATAATTTTAATATACAATGTACGTGAACTCAAGTCAGAAATACTAAACAATTACCTTATTTTTTAATTATTAAAAAAATTCACACTTCACGGGCATAGCCCTATTCTAGGAGGGGAACTTTCTAGGTAATTTTTACCTAGGGTCCAGACTACGGATCGAACCCAGGCCCTTGCCATGCGACTCTGTCGCTCCACCGATTGAGCCACGGGAATAATAATAATAATAATAATAATAATCCCAAAATGTTACGTTTAAATTTTGAAAATATTCGACATCGTCATGACCAATGGACTGAAGTTGTTTATTTTTTAAATAATAGGTCAAAATATTGACGTCTCCAAAGGTTCGTGAGCACTTTCGAATGGCACTTCACCAGGTGCCGGTCTAGTCTTCACAGATGGGTCAAAAACAGACAAAAGAGAGGGAGTAGCAATTTAATGTTCAATTTTTATTATTTGCATCACAATCTAAGTAAACATCAATATTATTTTACTCTTCAAATGAAGTTATGAACCCATCTTTACATGCACCCTTCTACCCCCCCCCCCCCATTCACAGGATGTGTGTGTGTGTGTAAGCATATCTTGGCAAAAATGTCATCAACATGAAGCAGTTTGTTCTCGTACTTTTTCCATTTACTCAGCTTTACTTGTTGAATAATCGAATGAGCGGATTATTTATGATATGCTCCACAACTGATTGATTCTTAGCATGGCATTCATTATTTGTTAGACTCCTAATATTTTATGTTCCTTTGACAATGCCCTCTGACTTCTACAACATATATCACATTCGGCGCAATTATCTTATTCTCCCTTTAACAATACCATTAAATTCACAGCCCAAATTATTTATCTTCTTTATTCGGTCCATTCTCTCTCTCTCAATTCAAAAAAAAAGGTGGAATTCTGGGTGCGTTCTTCCTCGGACTATACTTGAATGTTAAATAAATTCCAAGCTAACTTAATTTGCTTTTGCCATTTATATCCAGGTTGTGTCTTAGGTTTATATATATGGATGGTATGACAATGCGGTTTCATAATCAAACAAGCTCTATCTACTTTCTACAAGTGATCGTACGGGCCAATTCAACGGAAAGAGAAAATAATTATGCAAAAAATTAAAATTTTTGTAATTTCCTGAAAATTATATAGATGAAAAAAATTATTCTGAAATACTTAATTTTTTTCATATAATAATAAACAAAATAAAATAAAATTTACCTGTTGAGAACCTGGAAGATGAACATTAACTATCCCTGCCGCTTTTTTATCTTCCCCAAGGTATTTTATAAAACCAGTCTCTAGAGATTGTTTCTGCTTAATTAGGTCATATGGGCTGTTACCATACGATCACTTGTAGAAAGTAGATAGAGCTTGTTTGATTATGAAACCGCATTGTCATACCATCCATATATATAAACCTAAAGACAAACTGGATATAAATGGCGAAAAGCAAATAAAGTTAGCTTGGAATTTATTTACATTCAAGTATAGTCGAGGAAGAACGCACCAACAGAATTCACCTTTTTTTTTGAATTGAGAGAGAGAAATGGACCGAATAAAGAAGATAAATAATTTGGGTGTGAATTTAATGTATTGTTAAAAAGGGGGGAGAAATAAGATAATTGCCGAATGTGATATATGGTTGTAGAAGTCAGAGGCCATTGTCAAAGACATTTAAAATATTAGGAGTCTAATTCAAATAATGAATTAGCCAGCTAAGGGAATCAATCAGACTTGTGGAAGGCATATTCATAAATAATCGCTCATTCGATATCTCAACAAAGAAAGCTGATAATGAAAGTACGAAGACAAACGGCTTCATGTTGATGCATTTTTGCCAAGATATGCTTACAACACCACACACACATCCTGTGAAGGGGGGGTAGAAGGGTGCATGTAAAGAGGGTTCATAACTTCATTTGAAGAGTAAAATAATATTGATGTTTACTTAGATTGTGATGCAAATAATAAAAATTGAACATTCAATTGCTACTTCCTCTCTTCTGTCTGTTTTTGACCCATCTGTGAAGACTAGACTGGTACCTGGTGAAGTGCCATTCGAAAGTGCTCACGAACCTTTGGAGACGTCAATATTTTGACCTATTATTTAAAAAATAGACAACTTCAGTCCATTGGTCATGACGATGTCGAATATTTTCAAAATTTAAACGTAACATTTTGGGATTATTATTATTATTATTATTATTATTCCCGTGGCTCAATCGGTGGAGCGACAGAGTCGCATGGCAAGGGCCTGGGTTCGATCCGTAGTCTGGACCCTAGGTAAAAATTACCTAGAAAGTTCCCCTCCTAGAATAGGGCTATGCCCGTGAAGTGAATTTTTTTAATAATTAAAAAATAAGGTAATTGTTTAGTATTTCTGACTTGAGTTCACGTACATTGTA
>JABUQX010037441.1:35000-40000 GCA_015478945.1 Trachelipus rathkii | reverse complement strand
TATTTTTATTTTCATATAAAAGGAAATTATCTATCGTATAATAGATCAAAAACTTACATGAAATAATAAAAACAATTATACCATATTTGGAATCTAGCGTGTTAAATGACTATATTACAAATAATTGAGTGAGTATAAAAAATAAAAATATTATAATAAAAATTTTAAAAAAATAAAAAATAAAAATATTATATATAGAAATATCTCGAGCCGAACTGGGGGACAGAGGGGGGTACGTTTCTCATACCCTACGTTAGGGTATAGTAGTAGGCGTAGAGTATATATATATACAGGAACCCCTCCGCTGACACTCCAAATTACACAAATGAAGCGGTGAGCGTTCCGGTGAGATCCCTCCCGTCGCGAGTGAGGTGGAGATAAAATATTCCTACCCTGATCGTTCCCTCCGGTATAAGGCCGCAAGAGTACCTCCGACTCTCTACTCATCTTTGCGTGTTTATCCCTTGAGTAGTATATATCCTTTAGTTAAAAATAATAATAAAAAAATAAAAAAAAAAATTATAAAACTGTAACGGGTGAAGTCTGAGTTAAATATACTTAACTAGCGAATCCAGTTAGGTGTATGGATGTCCGTCTAGAACCTCCCCATCGAGTAACCGTTACACACCAATTCGTGTAAACTGTGGACTGTTCGGGCAATCGCTCTCTCACACCACACTATATGAAAAATATAGACAATCAAATCAGAGATAAAATCAAAACGAATATCGGCTGCATCTAGAGCCACAAACACCTCGACCAGGAACCGCCACTTGAGGTTAGACCGCCGAATTGACTAGATATATATCCGCTCAACTATGGACAATTTACTGCACACTCACCGCTAAATACTAATGTATAACTAGTTTAAATATATACCTTATAAACAAGTAGAAATTTATAATACTATTCTCTATATGAGCCTCTAAGCAAAAATATTAATATTATTATTATAATTATAATATTAATTGAGATTTAGTGAATATAAATCATATAGCTTGTTTATATTATTACCTAATATAACATATTTATATATATTATATTTAATATTATAAAATTATTAATATTTTCCCTAATAAGTGTCTGTACTCATTTATACAATTTATCCCCTAAATTAAATTAATATTTTAAGTTTGAGGTATTGTAAATAACCTCATAAAAATATATTTTGAAATAGAGTAACGTAAAGTAAATAGTATATATTATATTCTGAATCATTAAAATAACAAACTGTATATAAACTTTATAAAAATTTATTTATTGTTAATCTTAAATTCATGGTAAAATGCTTTAATTTTTTTTTAAATAGATATATTATATATATTATATATGTTAATATTTGTTTATTTTATGTTTTTTAGATATTTATTTAAAGTGTCACAAATTTATTAAATAATATAATTATAAACTATATTTTAAGTAATATATATTAACTTAATATTATGATACGAGAAGATAACCTTTCTTAATTGAAGGCCTTGTATTTGTAACAAATTAGCTATAAACATTCATTTCAGAGATATTTGAAAGTTTTACAAATACCCAACTTTTTTTTTCATTTTTATTTTAAGTTCTTATTTTTTCAAGCTAGGCACTTGGGTAAACGCGTTAAAATATAATCTATCAAAGTATCCTAAACTTAAAGTCCCCATGTTAATCTCTTCATTTCGTTATCCTATACGATCTCACTACTTCTTCGGTTTTGTAGCTTACAAAACTTCTCAATAAAAAAATTCTTATATGATAAGTATAAAGGTAATATAATAGTATATCATATCATAAAGGTATAGTTATTTATTTAGTGCATCAGACTTACTAACATATTTACATCATTCTATAAGCATTAGCTAGATTACTACCACTATAATAGTATAATACGAGTAATCTAACTTAGAATATTAATCACCTTTCACTTAGTGAGAATAAGATAAAATTAATATTAAGATATTTAGTATAATATATATATAGATATTGTAGGAGTATCACCGTGATAAAAATAATTATATTTTAAATAACTTGTATACGATTTAATCGATTCACTAAAAAAGCAAGATATTTACATAATATGGTAAAAGATAATATGATGAAATATATTTACATATACGATCGGATATATAATAAACATAATATATATATACTATTACTATATTACTATATATATAGACAATTAGTTGAATTTAGAACTAAAACTGCTGTATACGTATACTATACAAAATAGAAATAATACTATAGATAGACTACGTAGATATGATTTACATACTTGTTAAATAACATTTATAGTATCTATAATAACTTGTATATTACGAGTTATTAGTAATAAATATACTAGAATTTCAAAATCACAGATAGAATAGTTAATATATTTAATATAATTTTATGGGATCTATATTTTTTTAGTTATTAGCTATATATAGGTAATTATGCTAATAATTATGACCTAGGTATAATATATTATATTGATAATTTTGCCCTAATAATAATTAATAATTATTAGCCTACAGTATATTAAAGACATTATCTTTAATTTTCCTGTTTCAGAATAAAAGAGATCTATGACTAACTTTGGAAAAATATTCTATAACGATATTTATTCTCTGCATGGCTATAATAATATCAATAACACAAAGGTATTCCTTAAAATATATTACTATTGTCACCCAGAGTCGTTACGGTGGTTCTCAAAGCTCGACTCTCTTGTCATAACACCAGTACCATTAACTCTCCTCCGAGTAAAAATAATAATTAAATTTGATATTGATTTAAATAAGGAAATCATTTAGATACATTCAAAGATAGAGAAAATTAAATATTTGATTAACGAACTATAATATATATATATAGATCCGCCAATTGCCCCGCCCGCCCCATAACCCCCATAAGTTAGCTATATATATAATATATTATATATATTATACGTCGCTATATATAATAGTGTACCTCACCAACTAGCTAGTATAATTAAATATATAATATATTTAAATATATATATAAGATATATATATATATTAATAAATATATATATTAATATATAATATAAACGGACCTCACCTTTGAGGCGAATGTGTAATGGTTAAAAAGAGAGAATTCCTCTCATCAGAGATCATTCCCGTATCTTAGTAAAACAATCCATTATTACTTCATCCACTTATAATCTTTTTTTTAATTCTCCAACATGTTTCTAAACTTGAACGAAAAGAACTAAAATTTTTTAAGAGTCCTATCATTTAAATACAATAAAATATACTTTAAAAAATATCAAAATTAAATCAAATAAACAAAATTAAACACAAACAAATTTAAACACTATAAACAATTTTAATCGATGAAAAATGCTCAGGAGAGGGAGGACCGTTTTCTTTCTTTCTTTCTTATCTTTTCTTTCTTTCTTTTTCTTCTTTCTATATTTATTATTATTGTTCTTTCATTCACTCTTTACCTCAATTCATTATAATTTTTCTGTATTTATATCTCTATTTATGTAAGCTTATAATTTACTATCTATCTATTTGATTTATAATGTCAAAAAATGATAGCAAAAAATCCATTTTCTATTAAATACTGAACTGAAAAATCTTTTCTAAGTGACATCTTATTAAATCTTAGTTATAAAATTTATTAATGCTAGATCGGTTTTAGATTTCATCAGTCTTATTTATTTATCAATTGATTATTTTAAAAATAGATATATTAATATAATAATATATATTATATATTAATATATTATAATATATTATATATATATATAATATATATATTATATATATATATATAATTTATTATAATTAATAATTAGGATATTATATAATATATATATATTATATATATATATATATATATAAAATATATATATTATATAATATATATATATATATATAATATATATATATATATAATATATATATATATATATTATAACATATTGATGTAATATATATATATAGATAATGATATATATATATATTGTGTGTGTGTGTGTTGTGTTGATTATATACTGTTGTGATGTGTGATGTGTGATGTGTGATGTGTGTGTGGTTAGTGCTGTGTGTTGTAGTATATATATATATTATATATAATTATATATATATATATAATATATAATATATAGTATATAATATATATATAATATAATATATATATTATATGTGTGTGTGGTAAGAGTGTATGTGTGTCACTTATAAAAATTTAGGATTTACGTTATATATATAGTACGTCAATATTAAGGTTATAGTGATCACCATAATTGTAATTATTATTATAATATATTTATTATTATTTTATTATTTAATATTATATTTATATTTTTAATTATATTTTATTATATTATTTAATTAATTAATTAATTATATAATAATTATAATTATAATATATATTATTATGTTTTATTTTATTTATAATTATTATTTATACATTATTATTTTATATTATTTAATTATTATTATTATTATTATTATATTATTTATTTTATATTATAATAGTAGTAGTTATAGTAGTACATGTAGTAAGAGTATATAAGTTAAGTAGTAGTATTAGTAATGATAGTAGTAGAGTAATATAGTTATATAGAAGTTAATATATAGTAGTAGTTAGTAAGATGTTAAGTAGTAGTATAGAATGTATACGTAGTCAGTTATATCAGGTTATATAATAGTAAGTATGATATATGTAGTAGTAGTTATATATATTATATATATATGTTAAATGATAAGGGAATGAATGTTAGTTAATGTCAGTTAAGTTAAGTTAGCTAAGTATGCATTGTAAAAATAGCTAAATTATTGAGTGAAAAAGAGATTGAAAACCGTGCCCTCATGTACGAAGATTTATATATTATATAATATATATGGTTATACCACGTGATTTCGGCCTAGATAAACAATTATATATATGAAAGTTATCTCGTACTCTTATTACTATTTCTAATTAATCTCTCACATTATTAATATATTGTTAATAAACTAACTTATTTTTTAATTTAGAGTATAAAAAATAAATTAATCGTG
>JABUQX010037441.1:25000-32500 GCA_015478945.1 Trachelipus rathkii | reverse complement strand
TTTTCGAATATTAATATTTAATTAAGAAAACAAGTAAATGTTTATATATTTACAATTATTTTTTTATTTATTTCAATAAAAATCGAAGTATGATATTTATTAGATTCTTGTAGGAAAAATAAACAATATAACAACTTGTAAAAAAATATTTATATAAATATATCACTAAACATATAGCCAATTGAATTCACTGTATGTAATTTTCCCTGTCGCTTTTCAAGAGGGCACGAGCCATTATCATATATAGAATTGAGTATAAAAAATTAGTGTCATATATTACAAATGCCGGTATGTACCGCTCGAACTCATGAAAAAGTGATTCAGTCGAGTTTTTTCCATTTGAGTCACTCATTCATTGGCGAATCATGATAACGCTCGTGATGTTATATGATAGAGTGTTTATTCAAAGCTTACGGACATATTATACAACGAGAGAAGAGAGTATATGTGTTTATATGCAGTCTGTTAATCATCAAATTATCTTTTAGTACTACAGATTTTAATCCGATCGATTCTCTGGTCTGTTCTTATTTTCTTCTTGAGTGTATATAGAGAGAAAACTTTCTCTCTATATACGACCGATTGTGATAATGTGTTCTTGGCCTTCTTGCAATTTGGCTAATTAACTAAATTATATAATGTATATAAAATTTTTTAGTTATTACCTTATGAAGTACTTATTATAGCTATTTGTGAAATATTAATATTCTTTTAGAGTTTTCTTATTTAGAGTTTTATATCAAATTGTGGACTTGATACGATTTAAGTAACAATAATAGATATTATTTTCCCATATATATAATATATATATAATTAATATATTATATATATATAAATTATATTATATATATATATATAATAATTATTAATATATATAATATTATATATATATAATATATAATTATTATAATATATTATTAATTATATATCATATATATATTATATATATATTATATATATTATATATTATATATATATATATATTTAAATTATCAAATTAGAAACCTAAAAAATATAGATATTATTATATATATAATAATAATGTTGTGAGTGATATGTATTATAACAGTTATGATACATTCTAATTAAATAGTAAAAAAATAAATTAATAATAAATTTTATTAATAAATTTATAATTTTTAAATTTTTATTATAATTATTATATATATATTTCTCAGATAATTAAAATAATTTTTATTTATTTAGATTGGATATATTAAGTTTTTTTTTTTTTATTATTATATTCATTTAATATTATATTATCCTTAGTATATACAATACTATAATTTAATATATTATTAATTATTATTTTATGATATTAACTTATAATTTTCATATCAGATATTCCGATCTATGTATACGAAAAAAATATTTAAATCAATGAATTTGCACAATATTTGATCAATCATCTATTTGTTAAATAAACTTCTTCTTACCACAATATACGCCCACTCTCAATAAACATAATAATATACATCCTGAGTTTAATTGTACAAAATTTTCAATATCAGAAAGTAATAACTTAAAAAATTATTATATTAAAGTATATTTTGTGTATTTTTTTTATTATTAGAATATATATTAAATTGCTTACCTATAATGTATATTTATTAAAAACTGGTTATATTATATCTTTTGTAATTAATACTCTCACTATTCAGAAAAAATCCTACTGCGAGTTTACATGCTGCTCGAAATTAAAATTATTTAAAATGTAAATACATTATCATTATAATATGTAAAATTAAGCAATTTCATATAATTCAGGTGCATGTATCCTCTATAGACCACAACCAATTGTATTCGAGTTTCGTCAATATTCTATATAATAATCTCCTAATACGCAACCAAGTAGATCGAATGCTCATTTATACAAATACATTAGATTAGATATTGCTGGCGTTAAGTCTAACAAGCCCACAACTCTCCATTTGAGGTCATTAACAAATATTTAGTCTGGTCATCATTATCTTCCTCCCCGACACTAATCCAATTCTTGATCTAAAACACTATTAAATTTTGTCTCGCTTTGGCTATCACCCAGCCATACTCGCTTACTTTATATGGAACAATCCAGACTATTATCCGCTGAGCATCTCGGTAAATACTATTCTATTATCACACAGATATCAATTATTCCAGCAACTCTCGACATCTTCTTTTGCTTAAGTAAGTTTTATAACAAATTCTTTTATATAATTCTACTCCATTCGATATTGTATGTAACAAGATTTTATAATAATAGAAAGAATAAAATAATGTCTTAGAAAGAAATAATTTCATACTAAATTTTAGTTTTATAATTTCAGCTAACGGCAATAAATTTTCACAATCGGTTAAAGTTAAACCACATTTTTTTCTAATTCGTATATCTAAAAAACATGTATTAGTTCACGAATTACTAAATGATTGTTATTATTATCATTATATCTAAAATATTAGTATCAATAAAGCTCTAAGTAATACAAATATTATTAATACATATATTATTAATATTATTAATTATTAATTAATTATTTATTATTTAATTAGTATATTAATATTATTTATTATTTAATTATTATTATTATTATTGAAACTTACATCTCACGAATGTTTATTTTTAAAGTCGGAAAATAAGTACCTTTAATATCGATACGTATTATTTCGTTAATGAGCCACTGGTGTGGATTGACAGTCATTTCGATAATTCTCGCTCCCCTTTCTCCATGCAACTTTTAAGTATTCGATATGTTTATATGTATTCGGCAAAATCTAATTATTACCTCATTTATTAGACCCTCAAATCTTTTTTTTAACGATCTTCGTACTGCCTTTTAATGTATAGCATAGTCTTTTTTATAAAATTGACTATCTATCCATCACTTTTTACTAATTTCGATCATGACTAGGAAAACCGTGCAGTGAGATATATTTCGACATATCATACCAAGCGCACTATTCGTTATAAAAAAGAAAAGGTGCATTACCTCCTTATAAGTCTCATTCTCATAATATAATATAATAAATATCTAGGCTACTTGCCTGAGATTCTCAACCACATATAAAACAAAAAGAGTTGAGTAGGAATTGTGCTAATACTCGTCCACTTCTCTGAGCTCTATGATACATATACTGTAGTCTGACACGCTCTATAGCACACTGCTCTATAAAGAGGACGCCTCTATTCTCTTTCTCGTACTCCTTATATATTTTCTCATTCTCACCCTTCTAATCTGATTTCTGAGTCATACTCTCTATTCGCTCTCTTCCCGTGATAGTTTCAATGATTACACCCATGATGCGTCAATCTAACTATTAAATTCAAATGGATATGGAAATTATAAACCACTCCTATAACAGATTTGATAATTATTATATAGAAGATTTAATGTAATGAAATATGAAATATATTCCTAAGAGGATAAGTCTCAGTGGTCCGGATATTGGACATAGTGTGCCTTGCCTCGTTTTCTGAAGGAAATTTTTGCACAATGTGGAAATGAAATCTGGTGAGCCCATTTCCTTACGTTTATTGAGACATAAATTATACATTTATATCCCACTGTCACATTTGCTTGATATATGAGCGTACATCGTATACAATGTTATGAGATGTTACCTATGACATGACGTTTTTACTTCCGTGTCTCTTTGCTTCCTATTACTTATAATCAATTTTTTTTTTTAGAAGATGAGTCATCAATCACACTCGATACAAAAATCATACTACACGATAGCCTTACGGACTGTGAAAAACCGTGTAATACATCCTCGCTGCGAATGCTGGCTGAATTTCCTATGTGTTCTGGTGGATGTGATAACTCGAATATAACATATAAATATTAAAATTACCAACATACACTATATAAATCATACATATACATCACTCCAAGTTAATTACTCTTCTATCAGCGTCTAAGAAGTTCGACTACTTACCCGTCCTCTCTTAAGTGACTTCCTTCTCGAGGTGTTACAAATTCTCATATGTCAAATTGTAAGCATTGTCACACAAATACATTATAGAATCAAATAAAAAAGAATTATTGTTAGAATTGCCTCACTTCTACATAAACTTTTCATCAATTATTATTCTTATGGATCATTAAGTGATGAGGTGATTACCCCGTAGAAGTGAGTCACCTAGATCATTTAGATGTATAAAATTCAAGCTTTATAAAACATATCTCAACTTCTTATACTGATATACATTAAGCTCGTTCACACATAAGAAAATAGACACTTTCTCATTCATATTCTTTTTATTATGATTCCTTTTTTTACATAATGAAAATACGCGCCAAGGTATCACTCGACACGCATGGCAGGTGGTCGACAACAGTAGCTATCCCCGGTTCCTTTCGGGTGAACTACGGCCTGCACATAAACAATACTTGTGTAGAGCTTACTTCTCTCTCTCCACTACCGGAGGGCCGGTTTCCTTACAACCGTCTCGCCTCTCTTTACGAGGGCTATGAGAACGTCCTCATCCAACTGAGATCTGTGGGCCTCGTCCGCGCTTATACCGGAGGCCCCCTAACCATGCGTGTTCCTTGTATCAGCTAAACCTTACAAATTATACTCCAGTTATTAGATAGAAGTTACTATTAACCGCCCTATTTTGGGATAGAAATGTTTTACATATATTTGGGCTATAGGAAACTCTCACGGCTATCAATATCCACTTTACTTTTAGATAGGGTGATTGAGTATCTTAAAGAGGTACTTAAAGAAGTAACTAATAAACTGTCTACTCACTACTTCTAACTCCTCTGTGAGCCCCTCCATTTACCCCTGTGACACGTACTGTTTAGGCGCAACTTTTCCTTTTATCTATAGGTATAATTATGCATACTGGATTCATGAGTGATATAGGGAACTGGTACCTCTCTTATTATTTACTATTATAATATATATCCACCAATTTCATCGTATTCGCTACCTCTCCTGTATTATAGAGAATCATAAGGTGATGCTTACTCTGGCCTATATATTAATAATTATGAGTGAGCGAGGTTCCCCACGCGACTAGGAGACATACGCCATACGCCCCCCCAACATATGATGAAAATTGCTTTCTCTCTTTTTTCTTCCTTTCTTTTTCTTACATGTACACTCCTTACCTAAAATGTCATCTGTGCCAGGATCTATCCAGACATGTATAATTTCCTTTAATTTCCTTTAGCTTCTCTCTCAGTTTAGAGAACCCATTTATTAAGAGCTTGGCTCCACTGAGGAAAAAATTTGCTGGCTCTTCTAGAGGCTTGGCCTGTATAATATATATTTATAGGTTGGCCCGATAATTATAATTTTATAATTATAATATATTAATATTATAATTAGAATTATAATTGTAATACTACTTATATTACTCTTTTTATTATAATGTCCACCTCCACTTTGTAATAATGGCTCTACCATGTGATTTAGATATGAAGTTTGACATTCTAGTGAATAAATTAAAATAAAGAAAAATAATAATTACAATTAAATAATTAATTGTAATTAAGCTGGAATATAATATGTGAATCCTCATATAATGATGAATAAACTATATTAATATTTATTATGTGAGTGCAAAATGTCGTATATTATTATTTCTAGGACATCTGAAATATGTTTTAGTGTTTTATTACTGTATATTGTATATATACTCTAGAGTTTTTATTATCTTCATATTTAACTCTACTTTAATCCAGAAAAATAGTTACTATATATGTGGAACCTCGTGATATTTATGTATGTGAGAACAAGTGATTTCGGATTAGAAGCTGTTGCGGTAACAATAATCTCCTATAAATATGCACCAAGGAGCTATACCACAAAAATACCTGTAATCTATATGGTCATTCTATCTTTTCGACCTGAGCTTCCTTTTTGTGTAGCTCAAAACTACCCCAATTTAACCTTATTCTGCTGATGACCATATATCACAGTTGCTGCGAGGGTATTTACACTCCTCTAAACGCCTGTATGAGATAGGTAAACTATATACTTCCATTTACAATGTGTATAAAACAACAACGATATTATGATTATAGTAGCATAATATACTACCGAGAGTCTATAAAACTAAAGAATGTAAGTATAGAAAAATATATTAACTTTAAAGGCTGAAGGAGTTGTACACATAAATTATAATGAAACCTTAATTAATTATTAATTATATTATTATTATTAATTATTATTATTACTTATATATATATTATATTTTATTATTAATTAGTAATTATTTTATTATGTATTTATAATCTATTAGTATTAATTATAATAAGACTAGGTGATAAATATTTTTATTTTTAATTGTTTTGCAAAAATTTTGATATCCATTTTATAATATTTAATAATTAAGTACTCTAGCCCTATATACGTATAGTTCCTGTACTCTATATTTAGGAATATTATTTACTCTCACTATATACTCGGGCTCCATCCCGAATGTATTATATTTATATTATTAGTTATCGATCCGATAGGTCCTAACTTTTAATAAAATAAAACCTTATTTAATATTTTAATAAATACCTACTATATATATATAAACCTATATATCATATATATAATATAATTTTAGCATATATTAATTTCATTTTTTGAATACCTAACAATCCCCTCTACTAATATCTCTGAATAAATATATCGAATAAATAAATCGGAACCTTATAAACTAACTCCCAGGCGAAGAACTTTTCGCCAACTGTTCAGTAGGTCAACAGCGTAGGTTTTCATTCTGTCGTGCCGAAACTTTGTAACCCACAGCACCAACTCCCAAGAACAGGGATTACGTAAAACTAAAAAGCCAACTGTGCAAACCCGCGTACGGGGGGCCCACGCAGGGCTATATAGGGGCCAATTATTGCCGATGAAGAGCAAAACAAACGGGAAAATAATAAAATGAACATATGAAAAAAAATAACAATATTATTTACAACAATCCTCCTTAGCCTTAATTTCAACATATCGTAAAGAGGTAGATAATTATTTTTTTTCTTCTACAAATTTTTATTGTATGACTCGGTTCTCAGAAAAATTCAAACCGCACTAAAAGTCAAGACTGCTCAATACCACCACCGCATAGATAAAAAGTTTCTTTCATCTTTTTAATGTTTCCATTATTTTGTCAAATCTATCTATGTATATAATACTTATGCTTGCTCGCGAGAATATTTATTCAAATCTAATGGAAATTATTTCACTGAAAAGACAGCTGATACGAAACACTTTATTTTCTATTATCACTAATATAGTTTTTTATTTAAATTAAAATTTAAACAATAATTTACTACACAATTTACTGCTGTATATTTATAATATTTTTGTAAACTGCAGTCGTTGAGGAAATAAGAAATAATTTTAACATCTTTATAGTTAGACTCTATAGTCTATACCTTGGCACAACGATAAAACAACTGGTCGCGAGGTAAAGGAACAGGGTTTGATCCTTTGCCCGACCAGTAGCAACTATGTAGAGTAGGCAAAGCACGTGAGAGAACTTTTATTAATTTATTTATTTTTTGTTAA